>JBAMJV010006375.1:0-96546 GCA_037951105.1 Echinarachnius parma | reverse complement strand
GGCCCTTTTAGCCCCCCCCCCCCCCCCCCCCCAGTTTTTTCAAGGTTCAAAATAGCCCAGTCTTTTTAGGGTTAAGCCAGTGTCGAGCCACTGTTTGCGCAAATATGAATGGAATTGTCTAGCCTCAGCCTTGGCTCAGCCTAGCCTAGCATTACACAGATGCTAGAAAAGGCTAAGCCAGTGCTGAGCCAGTGCTGGACCCAAGTATGAATGGGATGTCTCTTTATTTTTCTCTGACATTGCCCTGAATTCCAATGTGTGTTGATTTCAACAAGGCTCTATTAACTCCTTCCTGAAATGTACAAGAAGTACATGTACATTTCATCCTCTACATTCCAACCTGTTTACAAAATGCAACTTACAAGGTCCTAAATATGTCTGGATGTTACATCAAGAAGAATGTGCGAACACCTGTTTCTTGTACATTTCACTCCTCCAAATTTCTGTTTGTGTACCTTTGTCTTTATTACCTTTGCAATTTGCAATGTACAAGGTAGTGCAGTTCCCCTTCTGAAAGCTACTACCAAAACAATGCACTAATTCAACACCTGCCACTTGTATAATTTACAGTGTTGATTACAGTTGTTAAGTTGTTTACAGAATTCCCCTTTTCTATCATATCTAATCTGTGACAAAGAATACATTTATAATTGGTTTCTTCCTTATAATGCCCTCTTTTTGTTCAAATAGAGAAACATTGCATATTTTTTGAAGCACCATTTTAAAAGTATAATTTTAAACAAGTACTTTATTTACAAACCATTCATATACACAAGATGCGATAAATAAAATCAAGCTATGCTGAGAAAACAGCTATAACTGCTCACTTTACTATTCAAGTTATAACTTCTACATGTACATTAAAAACTTACTTTTACATTTCATTTCATTACACCAAACTGCATAGTTCTGCCTTTATTATTCATGCCTCCATCATCATTACATTTAAAATCACTGGAAAGCTTGTTAATTTATCTTGTATGATATCGCCTTTGGTATGATAATGCTGCATTTATATGTGCATTACAGGAAAACTGTGGAATGTTATGTGTTGGAAATGTATAAAATGTGACAAAACCTGTCATCAACTGGGATGAGTGCCCTCTCTGACTGTGCATGCACTTATGTGCACATGACATAATTATATTAAAGTCAATGTCATTTTGAGCCCCATAAATACAGCGATACCACGAATGATTATCATTTGTACGTACGTACGGACAACCTGAAAACAATATATGCCTCCAGCCACTTTGTTGCGGATATTTAAACATAATTGATACCCAAATAAAAAGTCAAAACAAAATTGTTATGGCCTTAAGGGATCTAGTAACATTGTCTAAATCCACAAATCTTACTTAGAACTCTAATGGTTCTCTCATACCTAGTTGTATTACCAATAGAAGCATGGAACAGGTTTTGATTTTTAGAATTTCCCTTTCGTTAAAAAGATATGTACGATTTTCACATGCTAACAAAGTTACTAGATCCCTTTAAAGCGAAATGACAGTACTGGGAAATGCCCCACCCACAAAAAAGGAAAAAGTATGCTTTTTTTTCACCAACCATGTGAAAGAATATATCATAACTTATCTGTTAATATAAAGATTTGGACACAAACTTGTGTTGAAATTGAATATTTGAGCAATAAAATGGTCATCGAAATTAAAACTGTCAGCCGCTGACACAATTAAACCGCATGTCCGCGGCTGCGTGCAATGCCCATGGTAAATTCTGCACCGCGTAACAGGCCGAACTGGTGGTGAATTTAGGCCCAATGTCAGCTGCATGAATAAACATTTCGTAGTTTAACGATATTAAGGTTCGGATTCCACACAAGCCATTTGTTATACTATTTCAACAATACTAATCAATTAGTTTCGCCAATAAACTTATTTTCTGTAAGTTTCCTAAAACAAACATTTGTCTTTAAGCAAAGACCACACTGTAGTTGCTTTACCTTGATGACCATTTCTTTGCAGTTGTGGCAATCATCGATCTGGTACATTAAGTCTGTCTCAGGTACATCCACAAGCTGCATGAATCCTACCCCTTAAACCGGTCTATCTATCAGGCTATAGTTCATCCATGCCCAGCCCATCTCCACTTTGATTCTCTTATTTCTCCATTGTTTGTCTGTCTTATGACTTTATGATTTATTTTGTCTCGCACAGATAAATGCATCAGGTGAACCCCTTTAAATGTTACTAATTTAAGCAGAGACTAAAAGTTGATTTACCTTGATGACCATTTCTTTGCAGTTGTGGCAGTCATCTATCTGGTAAGTCTGTCTCAGGTACATCTCCAGTTCCATGATAGAGCGACTGGACAGCCACACATCTCCTTCACTCTGTGAAAAAAGGACAAAGTAATATCAAATGATTATATCAATTGAATCACTTTATCCCATTAAATACTAAGATTAGATGTGTTAGAATAAATATATTTAGCTCAATGATAGAGCGACTGGACAGCCACACATCTACTTCACTCTGGGAAAGAAAAGACATATTAACAAATAATAAAGACACAACAAATGATATCAGTTAAATCAGTTATCCCAAGCAAGAATTGGATATGATGTATGGTAATTAATTTGTAATCATGTTATAATGTGCAAGTTTTACCCCCCGTGAACATGTTTGCGAGGGCTATTTTGTTGCTCACAAGGGCACTATTCCTAGACATAATAAACGATTATAAAGATCCCATCCTGAAAACAACAAGCATTCTCACTCAAATAAAGAGAAACATTTTCACGCATAACTATAGACAGCGATTTGATCAACATATTAATTCCCCCCCCCCCCCCTCCCTCCCCTCCCCTCCATCCAAACTCATTGGGGCGATTTCAAAGGTTCAGGGGGCAAATCGCCCTTAGCCCCCGTGTATTTTTTTCGCTGGACTTGAACAGAAATGCTGGTTGCCTGATCCTTCAACCAAACTAGACCATTTTGTAAATTGTACTTGCCCTAGGCAAACAGGCCAGTGCTAGTGTGAAGCCTTGGTTTAGTAATAGAGTACCGAAGTGTGACGTCAGAGCTATTCATTGCCATGAGTGATGGTTCTAAACAATGTCAGGCAAGTAATGAATTGGTAATCTAGCGGTTGCTAAGAAGGCAATCGTCCGGCTCCGACCCACTGCTAAATGCCAGTATGAAAGGAAAAGTT
Organism: Echinarachnius parma; assembly: GCA_037951105.1. NCBI lineage: Eukaryota > Metazoa > Echinodermata > Echinoidea > Clypeasteroida > Echinarachniidae > Echinarachnius > Echinarachnius parma. The sequence continues at coordinate 93,375 of JBAMJV010006375.1, read as the reverse complement.
GTTTAGAACCATTACTATGCCATAACAAAAGCATGTGACGTCACTACTTCGGTACTCCATAGGATACACCATCATACCTCCTTGAGCCATTGGTCCTTGACAAACTGTCTGAGAGAAGCCTCCGCATCCTCCTTGCTCATCTTCGTCTCCAGTTCATTCGTCAAGTTGAGGACATCGATGGACGATGCTGTTCCGTTTCCCTCCGCTGACGCAACTGCTAAACCAACCTTGGAAATCAGACACAAATAAAGAGTGGTAACATGTCACCCTCAAGTCCCAAATGTGGCAAATTATGTTAGCTACAGTAAGAGACGTCTTGCACGCCTTGCTCATATTCTTCTTTATTTCATTTGTAAAGTTCAGGACGTTGATTGACAATGCTGTTCCTTTTCCTTCGGCTGACGCAACTGGAAATCAGAGACAAATAAATAGGGGTAACATGTTATTGTCAGGCAAGTCCCACATACATGTATGATAATTTGTGTTAGCTATATCAACTCATGTTCGTAAGTGATGACTTGATTTGATTTAGCTAACACAAATTAGGAGCATTCCTTGCTCATTTTCTTCTTCATTTCATCTGTAAAGTTCAGGACATCGATGGACGATGCTGTTCCTTTTCCTTCGGCTGACGCAACTGCTAACCCAACCTTGGAAATCAGAGACAAATAGATAGGGGTAACATGAAATCGTCAGGCAAGTCCTACATATGATAATTTGTGTTAGCTAAATCAAATCATGTTTGTAAGTGATGACTTGCATGCTCCTTGCTAATTTTCTTCTTCATTTCATTTGTAAAGTTCAGGACATCGATTGACGATGCTGTTCCGTTTCTTTCGGCAGAAGCAACCACTAAACCAACCTTGGGAATCCGACACAAATAAAGGAGGGTAATATTTCATTTAAGTCCTACTATGGTAATACATGTTGGCTACATCATATCATGTTTGTCAATGTCTTGCATGCTTCCTTGCTCATTTCCTTCTTTATTTAATTTGCAAAGTTCAGGACATCGATTGAAGGTGTCGTTCAAGTTCTCTCAGCAGAGGCAACCACTAAGCCAACCTTGGGAATTGAAAATGAATAAAGAGGGTCAACATGTCATTGCCAGTCAAGTTCCACATATGATAACTCATGTTAGCTTGATCATCTTTGTAAGAGATGCATCATAATGTTCCTTGCTAATTTTCTTCTGGTGATACAACTTTACCAACCGTGGGAATTGGAAACAAAGTAAAGGGGTAACTTCTCCATCCAGTTCCATTAAGTCCCATATATACGTATTCAAGTCATAAATAACCACATCATATCATGTTTGTACAAGATGTTTTTGCAACCTCCTAGCTCAATATTCTTAAAAACTTCATCTGTAAAGTTGATGCCTTTCCCTCCATAGCTCTAGAGATGCACATAATCTAAACCAACTTTAACAATATTTAGGGACATAAATAGGCAATTAACAGATATGCTCCAAGTGGAGTTGAAAAATGCACCAAGCATCAGGGGTGTCGATCTGTTCGGAAAACACAATACATTGGTGGGGCGAGCTATTGTTCACAAACAATGCTCGCCCCCCAATGCATTGTGTTTTCCGAACAGATCGACACCCCTGCCAAGCACAACAATTTGTAATTCAATCTTTCATGTTGGTGATACTCACAATTTTCTTGAAGAGCTCCAGTTGGTTTGGTTGATAGTCTGTTGTCAGTTTGCCCAGTTCAGACTCAACTGTCTGCACCTAGATGACAACAAAGTAGAGAAACATTTATTTATGAATTTGTTAAATTTATGTTAGGGCATGCGTTTCTAAATGTATTTATTTAATTCGGCAAATAATCTATAACAAATCAGAAGATTGTAACCAATAGAATGCTGGTGAATGTAACTTAATAGCTACATGACTAAAATTCTTCCTTTCTAATTCCCATGGTGGCAAACAAAAATGTAACTTACAGAGCACATTGTTTGATTGTTGTTACTTCAATATAGAAAACTGGCATCTATGATGGCTATGAAGAATACTGATACTTTTTAAAGCAACATTTAGGGCATCTTAATTAATTCTGAACCTTTTACTCATTTTATGTTCAAACTTAAACATTTTCCTAGCAATTCTTAACCCATTGACTATGGGAACCTGGGGGTCCATGTATTAACTCTACCTGGGCTCTCCCTTAGGCTTTCTCTTTCAGGAAGCCAAAATGATACATCAGACAGACTCCCATCATCTAGGCTACTTTGTTGTGGATCCTAATTCCGTGGTGGCCAATTGATATAAGAGATTCTGGTGACAAAATGACAATTCTGGTGGCCATTGGCACCTGGGCCACCGCTTAGAGCAAGTCCTGTCTATAGAAATTACCAAATCTAGTAGAAAACAGGGCCCATATTCATAAAAGCCTGCTAGCTTAGTTCCTTGCTAAGTCTATTTTGGATGATGTGGCTAAGAAGTAAACACAAGATCTTTCAGTTGTGAACTAGGGTTAAACTTAGTGGGTACCTAAGGCTTACCCAGATAACCCTAGTTTGGGACTAGAGAAAATGTATTTTGCTCACTAAACCATATAATTTCAAATACAATAGCAAGGAACTAAGCTAGCAGGTTTTTATGGGGCCTGGTTATATAAATAACTGTGGAAGTCAAAGGAACTCACCAGAGCATACATCTGCTCGCCCGAATCTTCATCCCGCTTCCGACGAATCTCCATGGAAACCTTGCCCAGCTGGTTGTTGATTGCCGTCCTAAACTCAGCAAGCGGAGCTCGCTCCTCAACTTGAAAAAAAATTGCAAAATTTGACAGTTTAATTTAGGATAAAATGTTCATGTTATGTAAGTTGATGATTGTTTAGAGATACACCAATTTTACAATTAGGTGAATCTAATAAAGCATTAATGTTCATATCAAGTAAAACAAAGTTCTTTCTTGTTATTACAGAACACAACCAGAACAATATCTACCCAGTTTTCTTTTGTGGTTGCCAACAGAAAAAAGATACAGAGTTCACTGCTCAATTAAAAGGAAAATAGCAAATATTTGAGATTTGCTTCTAATGCTTCATACTTTGCATTTTATTTTTCTATACATTACAGAAAAACAGAGCTGCTTGGAATAAGTTAAAAACCACTGAAACTTTAATTTTGGGAGATATATTAAACTTAAAGCATTTCAGTTAATCTCTAAAATAGGTATTTACTAACAAGTATAAAACGTTTACCCAATGCCTACAAGAACGTTTATTTCACAATTATCAAGATATAATGATAACACAAAAAAGGTAAATACAAAAAATCAATATTACGACTGAATATTGAGGGACCAGCATTCTCTACCAAAAGGCAAGATGTGCCAACAGCATGACAAAAAGACTGGATTATATGCACTTGAATGGAGCATACCTCTTTTTGGTTATGCCGTGGGCACGTCTCGGTAGAGAACACTGAAGGACCCACATATACAATATAAATGATCATACTAGGTTGTGAGTTGTGACCATTAACAAGCCGATATCCTTACAAGTAGCAAAGAGCCAATGCATGTGTTGGCAAGTCTCTGATAATTGCCACCCATGCATTATCTACATGCCACGGGCTATGTACACACAACATGGTAATGTGGCATTCTCTACCATGCCCACGACTTGGTATACATGACTAAAAGTAAAAGAACCGATGCGCTATACAAATTGTATATAGAGCATCAGTTCTTTTAGTCATGCATGCCAAGTCGTGGGCACGTCTTAGTAGAGAATGCCGGTAATGTCTGTTTGAGTAGAGGACCTACTTCCGCATCTCTGGCAGATCTCTTGGTAGACCTGGTTTAGGTCTGCTTCCCCGATGACTCCTTGGGATAGGAAGACCTGGACTAGTAGCTTCTGTTCATCCCTCATCTTGGACTAATTGGTCTATGAATATGGGAAATAATTGGTTAAGTACTAGAAGGGTTAAGGTTTGTAGAATTACAGAAAACATGATGTAGTACTGAGCCGAGATGAATATGAAGAAATAAGTATTGGTAAAATGGAAGAGTTATATTTGCAAGATTTGTTTAATCAAAATAACAAATAAAAGCTAAATTCTGTATCAACTATTAGGGCAGTGCAAACATACAGGGGCTGAGGCCCTCATTTTGAAAATGTATAGGGGGGAAAATTGCCCTCAGGCCTCACTTATTTTCAAAATAGCCCCCTAAATTTAGTAGGTAGCCCCTAAAATTACCATAGCCTAGCCCTAGCCTCTAGCTAGGGCATATTATAGCCATACTCCCATAGGGTATTATGTTAAACATTTTGTGATATCCATCAGATTGAAAAAGTAGCCCCCTAAAATAAATAATGAATTCCTTCATTGTAATTGTCACATCAATCATTTACGAGCGAAATGTCATTTTATTTTTACAAAATTTTAGTTTTGTACATGAAAATTCACTTATCAATATCATGATTGCTTATGACATTGTTAACATTGGTACTTGGTACTTGGTAGTTTATTCCTCCAAAATACTCCATAGGAGTTTTAACTGGAGGTGGGTCCGAGAGAGTGGTTAGGCCCTAAGGACAGAAGGGTCCTTAGCAAGCGCATTCTGGAATGTATAAAGTGAGGGCTGGTTTACTGTAGATTGAAGTAGCTTATTGCATTCAGTGGTTGTACGAACAAAAAATGAATTTGCGAACGCCTCAGAGTTTGTATGTTGCTGTTGGTACTGTAGAGAATGGCCCCTTCGGTTTCTGGCTATTTTAGGTTGAATGAAGTCCTCATATTCGATGTTCAGGTTTCCGTTCAGCATTTTGTGGAAGCAGGTTAGGCGATGACATTTCCTTCTGTCTTGAAGTGCAGTCCACTTAAGCTCTTTAATAATGGCAGTGATGCTTGTATTTTCCCCGTATGTGTTAGACACAAATCTTGCTGCCCTATTTTGAACTCTTTCTATGCCGTTTATATTCTTCTTTGTGTAGCAGAAGCAGAAGCATATTCTAGATGAGGTCTCACTAATGTCATGAACAGTTTTTCCTTGACATGCGGTGTACAGTGGTGGAAATTTCTTCTGATGAAGTTCAACACCCTCGTTGCCTTGGAGGTTGCATGTGCGGTCTGTTTGTTCCAACGGAGATCATGTTGAATGTGTACTCCCAGGTACTGGATGTCCTTCTTCTCCTCAAGGTCAACTCCCATCAATGTATACTTTGTAGGTTCTTCCTGCCTCCTACGCTACGAGTAATCTTCACACTCTTGCATTTATATGGATTGAATCTCATGCCCCAGGTTTGTGCCCAGTCAACCAATTTGTCTAAGTCCTCTTGCAGCTGGTGTTGGTCCTCAACAGATGTGATGGTATTGTAGACGAGGCAATCATCAGCAAATAAGCAGACAGTGCTGGATATGTTCTCATGTATGTCATTTATGAATATGAGGAAGAGATGAGGGCCTAACTAAGACTGTACCCTGAGGGGTACCACTTAAGACAGGTTTCCAGTCAGATGCAGTTCCATTTACCATCACACGCTGAGAGCGGTTGGTTAGAAACGATTGTATCCAGTCCCTTGTCTTGTTCCGGATTCCACTTAAGCTCTTTAATAATGGCAGTGATGCTTGTATTTTCCCCGTATGTGTTAGACACAAATCTTGCTGCCCTATTTTGAACTCTTTCTATGCCGTTTATATTCTTCTTTGTGTAGCAGAAGCAGAAGCATATTCTAGATGAGGTCTCACTAATGTCATGAACAGTTTTTCCTTGACATGCGGTGTACAGTGGTGGAAATTTCTTCTGATGAAGTTCAACACCCTCGTTGCCTTGGAGGTTGCATGTGCGGTCTGTTTGTTCCAACGGAGATCATGTTGAATGTGTACTCCCAGGTACTGGATGTCCTTCTTCTCCTCAAGGTCAACTCCCATCAATGTATACTTTGTAGGTTCTTCCTGCCTCCTACGCTACGAGTAATCTTCACACTCTTGCATTTATATGGATTGAATCTCATGCCCCAGGTTTGTGCCCAGTCAACCAATTTGTCTAAGTCCTCTTGCAGCTGGTGTTGGTCCTCAACAGATGTGATGGTATTGTAGACGAGGCAATCATCAGCAAATAAGCAGACAGTGCTGGATATGTTCTCATGTATGTCATTTATGAATATGAGGAAGAGATGAGGGCCTAACTAAGACTGTACCCTGAGGGGTACCACTTAAGACAGGTTTCCAGTCAGATGCAGTTCCATTTACCATCACACGCTGAGAGCGGTTGGTTAGAAACGATTGTATCCAGTCCCTTGTCTTGTTCCGGATTCCATAATGACCTAGTTTAAGAAGCAGCGTTTTGTGTGGAATGACATCGAAAGCTTTTGAAAAGTCAAGCACTCCTACGTCTGTGGGAACTTTATTGTCTATATTTTGTAGAAGATCGAGTAGTGAGAATAAGTTGAGTCTCACATGATCTCTTCTTCCGAAAGGCATGCTGGTTGTCGGCTATGATGTTAAACTTGCTCAAATGCCTCATCGTCTGGCTGTCCACATTGGTTAAACTTAACCCGTTCCCTACGACTTTATGAAATCCCCATCTATAGACTTAATACACAACCCCCTCGGTTCCCGTGGTCAAGGACAATCACAACAAGCCCAGGGGTTAAAATGTCAATACATTGCTTTAACAAAATATACTTAGTTTAACATACACATTTTACAAACATTCACGCACAACACAATGACACACATAAAGACATAATCTTTCATGAAAAAGAAGTATCTTGTCAAAGGCTTAGCCTTAGATTCTACGTTAAACATAAAAACCGGTGATCGCATCCGCATCTCCATCGGGAAGCTAGACGGACCGACGCCGCTAGACCAGGCGGGACTGGCTGCTAGCTGCTGGGGTCGCTCGCTATCAGCATGCAGTATATAGCGTGGCAAAAACACACCTTTCTAACGTAGGATGGATATTATGTCTGCTCTTTTTTTCAAAATGAACTTCCTGATATTATGTTATACTTACATTTCTTCCTGACTGCAGAGTTGTAAAGTTCTTAAACACGAGAGGAGACGAACTATTAATCAACATAAACAAAACGATGCCCATTCAACAAATTAACTCTGGCGCGCTCCGTAGTAGAGTACATACGTCACGATAATCCATGAATCGGGGATTCCCCGTGCACGCGCGCACGGCCCACTTCACTTCACAATCATGTTCGTTTGGCAAGGGAGGACTCATTTTTTTAATTTTTTTAAAATAAAATATATATAGCCGAAATTGGCAACAGAAGTCGTTTGACACCTAAATACAGACATCGGATATTGATGTGCCAATACAGATTATGACATAAATAACAAGATTTACATCTCGGCATAGCCGTAGTAGGCGGGGAGGGGAGCTGGGGGCTGCAGACGGGGAGGGGAGGAGGGGGGGACTCGTGTATATTTGCAAGACGGGTATGTGCCGTTTCACCCACTTTTTCACACCCGAGCCGCCTGCTCCTATAAGGGTCCCATTTGTATCCAAAAAAGGCCGATCGCCGCTCCTTAGGGTCTCATTTCATCAGCAAAGGCCGATCACCGCTCCTATTATAGCCTAAGGGTTCCATTTTCATGATTAAAACAGGCGGACACCCCCTCCCCCCCCCCCCCCCCCCCCACCACCCCGCTTACATGACTCTCGGACTCGGCCACGATTGCTCCATAGACCTTCGTTTTTAAGTTGGTTGAGGCACACCTCCGCTCCTTATACCCGGGGGGGGGGGGGGGGGGGGGTACTCAGATTACAGTCGGACGGGGGTGTGCGGCTGAGACCTCCGAACTCATACCCACATCCCCAAGGGTCCTTTTGCTGTAAATAGGCATGTATAAGGATTTTTTGTGAAAAATGGACCCATGTCTATAAGGATTTCGAACTTTAAATATTACATTTTTTTTAGCTGTAATATAATACACACACAACCTAAATTGGTAGGCAGGACTAACAAGAAGCTAGTCCAGATGGTGTCCCACTGGACTAGTGTTATTCTAGTAATGCTAGCCAGACTTGCATATTGGACTACCGTGAAGTTAGTAATGACTACTGGATTAGGTAAGCCTATGCGAGTAATGACTGCTGGACTTGCGTAAATTTAGTCATGAAGTTAGTTAACACTGTTGGACTATGGAAACCAAGCTAGTAATGAGTGATGGACTAGCATAAAACTAGTCATCAAGTTAGTAGTGATTGCTGGACTGGTTATGCATAAGATAGTCAGAGTGCTGGACTAGCGTAAAGCTAGTCATGTCTGCTGAACAAGGTTACCAAGTTTGGATTTCCATACTAGTCATGACCACTGGACTAGCATGAAACTAGTAATTGATGCTGGACTATGCCGAGTAAAGCTAGTTATTGCTGCTTGACTAGGAAATGACTAGCTTTAAGCTAGTGTAGATGGTGCCCAGCTGGACAAACATAGAGCTAGTACAAGCAGCTAGACTAATGATTATGCTGGTCTGTCTGTCTTAACTAGCTTGCATCAACCCAGTCCAGCATGTGTGGCAAGCGTAAGCTAGTCAAAGTCTCGCAGGTGAATCTGAAATGAAATTACATGCAGAGAATGTAATACTCTGACAAATCTATTAAAAAAACGGAAGCATTAATATCAGGTAAATCTCAAATTTTTATTCATCCAACGAATGCAGTAAATAAAGTTGGCACCTTGAATATTACAAATAAATTTTACATAATTGAAAACATAAATTGAATTGCAGCATTGAATAAACAAATGAATATGCAAATGTCACATACAACTGTATGGCCCTCCAGGAAACTAGACAGAAAAATGATCACATAGTCTTTTTGTGAATTTTGTTATATAGGGGAAACAATTATTACTGTATTCATAGCAAATGATACAATTCCCAGCTATTTATGACATGAATGTCACAATTTCAAGATGAAAAATCAATTCACGGTATAACGATAGCTTTTGGTTTAATAAACTGTTATTAGTTTTATTCTGTGGATAAATGCAAAATAAAAGCATGGTTTTTACCTACAATTGAAGAAATTAGCATTGCTGTCAGGACAATTTTTTTTTTCATTATGTCTGAATTTTCATTTTATCATTGTGGCTAAACAAAGTTAATACAAGGATAGAACTTTCATTAAACTTTGGTGAATACAGTTACCTAACACATTTGTTTGGGGAAATACCAGCTCTCCTATAATAAGGTTGTTTTCAGGGCAGCTTGAAGTTCCAAAAAGTCCTGTCTGCAACATTCCCAATAGCTCAGAATTGCAATATACTAATATTTTCAAGTGAGACTGTCTGGAGAAGAAATATCTGAATGACGACATACTATATACAGACTTATTTCAAATTACTGATGGAAATGCCTAATGTCACAGTACATACATTCCAAAGTCACTTTAATACGCCGTTGCAAAGAACAGATTCTAAGCTTAATAATGTTATAAAGAACAGTATCCTGTTGTAAACTCAGAAGTAAAGACTTCACACAGATCTTTTACAAAACACTTTGGCCCGAATTCCCAAAGGTGGGTTACATTTGGTCCATGGATTATGTAGATTTTCAACGCATAAATGGGCGTATTTCACCGCGTACACAAATCGAAGGCCAATAATAAACGCACGCAGGGTCAAGGTACGCTTATTTCACGCTTATTTTAGTCCATGAACTAAAGTTAACCCATGGATTAGATTTAACCCACCTTTGGGAATTCGGGCCTTTGGTGATACATGTACTTCCTGGCAAAGGCATACAAAAATCCAACTTCATATCAATTCTAACGAACTGCGTTAAAGAAGTTAACTTTACTCACAAGTGTCTGCAACATATATACCCAATAGCTCGGAATTGCCCTATATTAACATTTTCAACAAGTTAGAATGTTTGGAAAAGAAATATTTGAACAACGGGGTTTGTGCAAATCGAGCAAACAGCTGCTTAGCTGTCAACGTGACATCATCTGCCACATGATGTAAGTTTTATAGGCGTGGCTTTTTCTGCTGGCTTGATGCGTGTTAGAATGTCCACGGTGGCAAACTCCCGCTATGATACTGTGTTAGTTCTTGGAACATTTTTGAGGATGTCTTCAATTGTTCAGACGGAGCAAGAACTTGCCCCCTTGAAGTTGATCTTTGGCCTGCATCTCCACGATACGATTAGAATCATCGCAGACCGGACCATATCCAGGGCTGCTTGCGTGTAGGTGTTGAAATCGGCGTTATCAATTTCCTTCATGATTTCTTCGTTAATGTCATCATCATGGACGATGGCACTTTGATATGGAACTTCCCCCGAAAAAAGTGGTGTTGCATCTTCTGCCCTCTTCTTCATATTTTGCAGCATCTCGTTGGTAAAATGGACTCGGAAGAACAACCCTGCTCTTGAAAGTGGCCCAGGATCACCTCCAACATGCAAAGTGACTGATCGGGATTTACTTCTACCTGCAATCATAAAATGAAGAAAAGGAAAAATCAAGGAATTACCCATACATTAGACAAATATATGAATTCATATAAATATAACATTAATAGCAAAAATTAAAAAAAATAAAATATATTCTACGGGATATTCTATTGACCAAAATTTTACCTGTGTAGCATTTATCAGAAAAGTGTAATTAAAAAAATAATGTTTTAAAAATTATAAATTAACTAATGATAAGTAATAAATAAAAATAATGATGATAATACATATGACAATTTTTAAAAGGAGATCAATCCAGTGAAACAAAGGTAGAGAAAAACATTAATAAAGAACACCTAGTAAGTATTATACAAAATAAGAAAAACAAGAAATATGTAAATATACTAACCTGATGAATCAGATAAAGAAGTTGATGGCACGATTACTTCTCTAGTTGATCAGCATGAGGAGTGAAGCGTCCAGTCACTTGAGGGAGCAAACTTTCCGACGCAGGGAGGCGAGACATCTCGTCCCGTTAGGTGTGGCAGGAGGAATGGCGCTGAATGGGTCATCTGACAAATACAAAAAATAGTATTAATAAGTAAACTGAAATGGAAACAATATAAAATACAGATGTATTTATAAATAAAATAAAACAATCATTGCAATATTGTTTTTCTCGATTTAAAAAAATTGGTTGCTGTGGGGCAACGCATTAATAAAGAAAATTTTGTATAAAATAAGAAAAACAAGAAAGTAAATATACTACTAACCTGATATATCAGATAAAGAAGATGATGGCACGAGCATGAGGAGTGGAGCGTCCATTCACATGAGAGTCACTTGGGGCGAAAGGGTCACCCGTATCGACAGAAAGGTCACTGTAACTTTCATCCATGCTCACAAAGGTCAGATCAATTCTTTATTTAAAGACAAAAGTATAAAGAATACAGTTTACAGCTTGTTTCTTTTTTGGTTTTACTTTTGTGAAAATTTCATACAGATAACGATACTGATATTTAAATTCAACGAATAACAAAAGCTGAAAAAAAGAAAAAAGGAAAACAAAATCGTAATCAACTAGTCCCTCCGTATTTGATCAATTTAAACACCCCCAAAATCAGAAATGGTATCATCCGCTAAAAAAATAGACCGACCGCATACGTAGCTACATAATGAACTGTTCCATATCATTGTAGGAGTGTTTAAATGCTTGTACCCAGACGTTCACTGTATTGTAAATTAATTACGTATGCCTCTCATTATAATCATCGACAATAATGAATAAACTAATATTTCAAAATGTACACGACCCTGAAGTATAAATATCATAATGAATTAATTAAAAAATCTGCTATCACCACACAATCACACAAAATGATATCACACTGCAAAAGTCCAAAGGTCAAGGCAGCCGTCGATGGTAGGACGAGTACGAGGACTCACGATCACACGGCAGATCAGAGTGCCCCCGTACCAATACTAGCGCAGTGGGGCTGTAAGCACGGGACGGTTCGATATATTTGTTTTAAAAAGCCCCAGAATATCTCTAGAAAAAGCTCTCTCCACAAAAAAGTACATACGATAGGAACTCAAATTTCACATAATAATGTAGCAAAGACATAAGCGATTCATATCATATATAGTCTTACCTTCAGATTGTCCAAATTCAGGTCAAAATCAACCGAATTGTCGTAACCTTTGTTGTAGGTCAGCTATGACGAGCAACGTACTTGTTGGAGTATGTAAATAGCTCTTGGGGTTACGTTAAGTTGAAAACTTGAAACCCGTCACAATTGACTAGCCTGTGATTAGTCGCTGCTGCTGGATGGACGGACGAGGATGAGTGCGTGACTAGCGTCATCCTTGTCAAATCAGCTTGACTAGGATCATGCTAGTCGAAGCAGTTTGATTAACGATAAGCTAATTCACCCCAAGCTAGTAAAGCATGTAAATTCATGTTAGTCATAGATGCTGGACTAGCTACAAAGTTTGTCAAGCAGTGTTCCCTTCTATATTAACGTCATGGCCTATAGTCAAAACAACATCATGTTAGTAAAGCAGGATTTACTAACTTCCTTGACTAGTTTAATGCTAGTCCAAACAGAAATTTACCCGTTTAGGTTGTGTGTGTTTGTTTGCGCGTCGCCAAATTCAAGTAAGTATTAGTGTAGATTATTATGCGAATGACGTCTAAAGAAACTCAATGCAAACGTGAAATGTGACTGGTGTTAACGTTATCTACAGAAGATTTCAAATATGCAATACGCCACCATTTTCAAACGCGGCGCGAAATAAAGAACTGCACGTGATGCGAAAGCAAAATGTGAACATGCCTGATGTAAAATTATCTACGGTAGATATCAAACTATGCAACACGCCAACCTTTTGATATTTGGCGCCAAATTGACGCCAAATTTGGCGCCACCTATGCGTATAAGTCTTCAGAAATGTGAACAACGTTAGATATAAAATGTAATGTGAACATGCCTGGTGTGAATGTTATCTACGGTAAATTTCAAACTACGGGTTACCCATTCAATACTTGGCGCCACATTCACGTTAGTGTAAGTCTTCGTAGTTTGTGAACGACGTTTAAAATAAAGTATAATGTGAACATGCCTGCTGAGACAGCTAGCTTCATGGCAGATAGTGAACTATGCCAATACGTCACCCATTTAATACGAGGCGCCAAATTCACGCAAGCGTTTAATAATCATTCGAACACATACTTAGGCACGTTCCATTATCTTTATTAAACCAAAACATAAACACAGTCAGACGCAAACACATACAGACATACAGACATCACACATACAACACATATACACACGCACAGGCACACACACACACACACACACACACACACACACACACACACGCACGCACGCACACACACCCACACACACACGCACGCACACACACCCACACACACCCACGCGCGCGCTCACACGCACGCACCCCCCCCCCACACACACACACACACGCACGTACACATACACACAAGCACGCACACATATCCCTCACACCAATACAAACATACACACACGCACGCACACATATCCCACACACCAATACAAACATACACCGTCACTCACACAATCACAAATGCGTTATCGTTTTGGAATACCTACATACCATTATATATATCAAACCAAACATGCACTATCATAAAAACAAACACACTTACAGTTACGCATCCCAGTCACAAATAAAAACACAACACCCACTCACTCACACAAACACGCACGCCCGTTAGCTGTTCAAGAACTTCAAGCGTTATCAGCATGCATCCACACAAGTCATGTCAATCTATAGCAACCGTTTGTATTTGAACTAGGATTGCGCAGACGACGTGTTGTTTTGGAATCGAGTGTCGGGATTGCGTGCTCGCTCGCTCGCACGCCACGGTCAGGTGACAACAGATATTGGCGCGACTTTTAGGTGCAAAAAGTATTCGCCCTGCAATCACGATCAGTCGCTCCTATCGGCCTCACGCAAGTTAGACGCGGGTTTTTATTACTGTACTTGTAATGACACTCCGGCCTAGAATTAGCACCTGGTCTCCAAACTTTAAAATCTCGATGCAGCCACTACCTGACTCATTACAGTCGACGCGCGGCTTTTCGTTGACATCTCTTCGTTAGTGGAATAAAAACGTATTCGGGGATAATTCTATCATGGATACGACACGAATTGTGGTAAGGCTGGTGGTTGTTTCCGCGCTGGTGGCGATGTGTGCCTGTACCTCCCCGCATTCCATCGTCACCACCCCGACCATGGAGCCCGACTATTTGACGGGCAGAGTGGAGACACTGACCACGATCCTGCCGACGATGCCCCGCCGGGCCCAGCCCTTCAACTGCACTATTTGCGCCACCGCGTTCGTCCTTCCAGCATGCTCACACTGCAGAGCAGGTAAGAAACATATCACTACGACGACGACGATGATGATGATGATGATGATGACGAGGTTGATGACGATGATGATACAAATTATGGTGGTGGTGGTGATCATAGTGACGACGATGATGATGATGATGATGATGGCGATAATGGTGATGGTGATTGTGATGGTGACGATGATACTGAAATTAATGACGTTGCTGATGATAACGATTGTGATGATGCTAGTGATGGTGATTACAATAGCCAATCCCATGATTATGGTCGTGGTTATGATGAAGTGACGATCCTTCCTAGTGAAATTTACATTTTTCTTTGCTTTGTATATCAAATCCACTCGAAACATTTTTTTTCTATCCATACTGCAATTGTATCAATTATCACAAAGTGTATCCCGAGAAAGTTCAAAATCCTTGAACGATTTAGGCGGAATTTAGATAGTTATTAATGTTTCTATATACAATTAGTAAATAATAGTGTACTGACATTTTGTAATATGGATAATAACAATTATAGTACTCCACGTGTTTCGCCACTTGCAGGCTGCATTAATGTTGAGCTCTCTAGATATAACATATACAAAAAGATATAACAGCGTTAGACATTTAAATGTTAATACAAAAAATGGGCTTATGTGACTTTATACAGCCCCCACATATTTACATTGTGCATGTTCTGTTTTGTATTTGTTTGTTTTGTTTGTTATGTTTTATTGTATGTACAGTAAATAATCATACAGATGTACACATGGTAACCATGGTGATGATGTGAAAATAAATATGAATTTATGTCAATGTAACTCAATTAGCTTGTATCTAACTCAACAGTTTTCGATGTGCATTTGTTTGATTACAAAAAAAAACAAGTGGATATCTACCATAATGGTACAATATTTACAAAATTAACGTTCTCTGTTTTACAAGACGGATATCTTGTCTTTAATAAAACATTGCAATCTATACTGATGTATATTATATATTTATGTTTATAAATTCTACATTGGTATATTTTCGATTATATTATGTTCTATAGTTGCGAAGTAATCATAAACACGACGCACACCCGGTGTCCGTATAAGTTGGATTATAATTACAAACCGGTGGACAATTATACCACATGCAAGGTCACTGAAATCACAGGCGGGAAAATCGTCACCCATTCCCGTTTTTTGACGTCCAGCTAGAATAATAATAGATACAATCAGTCATGTCTTTGTTTTGTAGTATCCGTTGTGGTATGTGTATAAGCATATACATCCATTGCACACACACACATACACACATATATGTGATATGATTATATATAAACATATATATAATCATACCTGTTTAGAATAGCTTATTACTTATATAAGTTGCATGTATCGGTATTTTTGTTGTTATAAGCTTTCCTCTATTGTTCTCCTTCTTTCCTTTGTTATGCGCCTCGGAATAGGCTACCTACATAGATGGCGCTTTATACATGCTTGAAATTATTTTTATTATTAT
Organism: Echinarachnius parma; assembly: GCA_037951105.1. Classification (NCBI taxonomy): domain Eukaryota; kingdom Metazoa; phylum Echinodermata; class Echinoidea; order Clypeasteroida; family Echinarachniidae; genus Echinarachnius; species Echinarachnius parma. The sequence continues at coordinate 77,607 of JBAMJV010006375.1, read as the reverse complement.
ATTATATATGATCTGATTCCGATCTGCCGAACAACTGCGTATCTGAACTAAAGAGATGCGAATGTATATGTAAGGCATGTAGTATAGGTCGGATCCTCAATCGTCAATCGTATATCAGATCGGATCGTGAAGTGCAGTGTGCAGGGAGTTTAACATGTTTCAGAAGTGAGGAGGTACTTATCCTACAGGATGGAAACTCTTTGCTAAATCGCATTTTATGGTCTGTTTAGTATTCTTTAAACTAAAATCACCAGTGGGAACATTGACACCTTTTCCTGTTCTGTGTATTGTATTTGTCATGTATTGATGTTAAAGTATGATTTTGGACTTATTATTATACTTATTATAAATATGTTTCAAAAATATTCTGAAATCAGATCATTGTAACCCTTATAATGAGTATGTCTTTCCTCTGTAGTATATCATGCTTTGGAGTACTTGGAGAATCATATACCTACTTTTTTTCGAAAGTACTTTTAATCCCTTGACCACGGGAACCGAGTGGGTTGTGTACAAAGTCTATGGGGATTTCATAAACTCGTAGGGAATGGGTTAAATTATAATTATAACCTCTACAGTATTGTGCATTGTATACTGCAATCACGGGCGTGAATATTGTAACCCTTACCCTAAAATTCATGGTCGGCTAGAAGACTTTCCTGTGTACCCACTAAACACTAAATCGTCGTTATCATCATCATCATCATCATTATCATCATCATCATCACCATCGTTATCATCATCATCATCATCATGATTATCATCAGCTAGTATTATTCATTGCCAATGCTATGTATTTAACGAAAGTCATATGTATGTTTCAGAAGAAATATGAATACAGTTATAATTGTATGTGCGTGTGTATGTTTTTTGGAATGTGTGTGTATGATTGTATGTTGTGTGCGTGTGAGTGTGTGAGTAAATGTGTGTGTCAATATTCTTATACTTCTCTTTGTGATGTTCAGCTAGTAATGCATCCATTAAATGAGTGCTAAATAAAACGGACCTTTTGAATAATGATGAAAGACCAATTAGTAGCCTAAGCGTGGGACTATTCATTCCGTGACTTATGGAAAATAATTTTCATACAATTGTATGAAAATTATAATGCATATAATGCATATTTACAAAATGTATAATAAGCATTTCAACGTTAGTAAACTTAAAGGTAAACTCAATGACAAGTAACTTTGTCCAGTCGACCAAAACTAGTTGGACTTAACGTTTAGCGGCACTCTTGTACAGAGTTTTTTTAATTTAAAGATCACAAGCATTAAAGGATTTTGTTTTCACTTTTGTTGTTGAGGTTTATGAATACATTTAAGGGATATTATTTTGTAATACTTTCAATTTCAACCATGTACAAACTACAAAGTTATAACCCTCATATGTGATGAGCCTGCATAAAATTGCAATTTACATTATCTCTATCTCAGCCGGATAACTTTGCACATAAAACCAATGAATTTATAATAATCAGCAGAGGATATTTTATCACGTTACGTTATTAATATTATATTTTGCAAAAGCTAACATTATATTTTGTAATACTTATTTAAACACCTATATAGCCTATGTAATAATATCATTATAAACCTATTTGATCTTTGGTGCCCGTATTTACTGATAAGAGTTCAATCATAATTATTTTTAGAATAACTTTTGATTGCACGGGGACAATATTATGATATCCCTTTCACTCTTGGAGAATGTTGAACGAGTGTATCTGACTTTTAAATAGAAAGACAAATATATTTTATGTTATCCAATCAATGTACGTGCGTCTGCGACGTGTAAAACGCGTAACTTGCGGCGGGCTTCACGATTGATTTGTGAGTTCAATCGATTCCCGTTACAACGATGTTTACACATGTCTGTAAGGCAAAACAAGAAAGGGAAAAGAAGAAATGAAATCATGTTTGTATGGTGAATATTTGGTCAGCTTGCGGCCCCCCTCAAAAACCAATTTAATTCCCTCTATTTTTCGTTTTGTTTTTAGACTCTCGCGATATTATCAACAGCGCGCGCGTGCTATAAACACTAATTGTAATCGCGTTCTGTAACTCGATTCTATAAGTGGAATTCTATTGGCGTGAAATTTAATGGATTGAAATTTCAACATTCACTGTATAATTGTTTAAAAACCAGCACTTACTGGTAGAATCTTATACATGAAATGATTAAATCACAGCTCATATTCACTTAGAATTCACATCAGTTTAATAGCGTGAAATTAAATGGATTGAAAATTCATAATGTATTTGCATTTTTGTTTTTAACCATCGCTTATACAGGAGGCATTTTATACACAGAATGATCAAATCACAGCTCTTATTCACTTCAGGGATTTAATCCACTTTCAATTGTTGAACACTACATGTTCAGAGACTTCTATCAATCAGTCTACAATTTTATGAATAAAATGATAATCTGTGATGTGGGTCAACATTTAAAGGATATAGGCTAGATTAAACATTGCACCAACACAAATTTCCTTTCGGAGATGAAATGTCAGAAGTCTTATGTGCATATTTTGTCTAACGGCTTGGGAGTTCAAAATGTTGGCAAAATATATACATATTATAATATTTCTCAGATTTGTTTGTTTATTCTATTCAATCACCGTCGGTATATACAATGGTAAAATGCCCGCTTTCAGCTACAATCCGTTTTTTTTTTTTCAGCATGGCCGTGAACAAAAGAATACAGACATACATACAAATATATATATATACATTTCAAGCAAGGAATTTAAAAGAAAGGGGGAAAATTAACATATTTACAAAGATAGGGGGTACTACATTAGACATCAATAATTGACAAACATTTATCAAATGAACGAGGAAAGTCAATATGCATAAATGCATTAATTGAACAACATTAATTATGAATCTAGTATCGATAGCTTCGTCATTTCCTTTTTAAAGTTTTTAACGTCAATTATTCTTCTCAAATTTATAGGCAAGATATTTAAAATTTTGTAAGCGTAAAGGGTGACACTCCTCCGAGCCACACATTTTGTTTAGTGAATGTGAGCAGTAAGTTCATCAGTATGTTCATGTATAAGTTTTTACCTGTCAGCGATGGTTTAAACACAAGCTTCAATGAAAAATTAATTGTCAATACATTTAATTGTACGCTATTATTTTGATGTGCATTCTAAGTGAATATGAGCTGTGATTTATTCATTTCATGTATAACATTCTACATGTAAGCGGTGGTTGAGACAATTATTTTGTGGCGGTTGAATGTCCAAGGTTGCTTTGCTTGCATTTTCGCTCGCACCTTAGCCCAATCTTATCCTGTTGCCATGAATGTTCACAGACTATTTCAACGGCAAAGACCATTATTACACTGATATTCGACTCGCTCATGCAACCAATTTTTATGAACATTTACCATGTACCGTTTACAAACTTCACTACTTAGTAACCCATATCATACATAATTTTGCATTTAATTTTTAAAATGTGTTTTACAACTTGTTACAAAACCACTCGTGTTCGTCGACACGGCGGCGTCCTCTTGTCTCCATGTACATGATTAAACATGGATGTAACGTGGCGTACCCATGCAGCCAGCTCGGGGCAGCTTTCGGGTCAACTTGTGACCAAAATAATAATAGTGTTAAATATGTTTTGTTTATTGATTCCCATAAAGCGAGAGCTGCTTTGAAGGGAGCTAAACCATTGTGTGTATAACCAGCAATTGACAAAATGGGGGCGGGGGATGGGGAGGGGGTATAATGGATGTCAAAAGGGGGCGAAATGCACATGGTATTTTTTTTTTAATAGTTGGTGTCATAGGTTATAGTAGATTAAGTTTCATGGATTGTCATGTTGGTCTCAAATGTGGGGTGGTGGTGGGGGGGGGGGGGGGTAGGTATTATACGCCATTTAAAATAACCATACTTATGGAGGAATGCGCCCTTGCCCACCCCCCCCCCCCCCCCCCCCTCGCTCAGCTACGCCGCTGCACGTACGTATAAAGAACTGTACATCATCGCCGTGATTGCTGCTATACTTTACTTGCAAGGTCCCGTGGGCGTTGGGGCGAATTCAGTTTGGGGCGGCTGCTCTTACCTCCTGCCCGAGTACTATTTGATTTTTTTTTCTCCCACAACACCACCTCACTGTCCAAACTGTCCTCGAATATGTGGTGGAACTATAAACCCATATATTTCAATTTTTCTGCAACTCAACTCGGGTCGGGGGTGCAGCTCCCACCCCCCCCCCCCCCCCCCCCATCGTCTCACACGCCTTTTTATATACAAGGTCCGTTATGACGCAATTATTTTACCCGCGATTATATATCCGAGGAGCGCTGGGGTGGAGAAAATCGCTTGCGCGCGTCACTTGGCAAAGTGAAAGTTGATGAAAATGTGTACAACCCCACAACACGTTACAGTCGTAATCGGTGATGGAAATCTGATTTAGCCTTCTGAAAGCCCCCAGATTTTGTCGCCATCCATCTATACTTGGCATTAAGCACTCGTGTACTAGATTAATTCAATGTTTCGACTCTTAAAGGACGTTTTATATATTGCTTTAGCTTTATAACAAAGTTACTGATAATTAATTTCTATTGAAAATGAAATAGCGACCTTGGTGCTTAAAAAAAAAAAAAAATTATACGTTACATAAAAAAGAGGCTATTTTAGGTTTATTTTCAAGTTTTTTTCTTTAATCATCGTTATCATGTAAACGTCCTTATCCTGCAAGTATGCAGCGGTTTATTAAGACATACATGTACCAACTAGGCAATCTTTTTCAATAACGCCATAATGATATTATGATGAAATCATACTAGAATTTTACAATCACAGAAACTTCCCTAAATACATATGAATTTCATTTATTTGCATTTTCTCTTTATTTCCACAAGCTGCAAAATAATGTATTTCATATTATCATAGGTATATAATGGGCGGTATAAATTATACAATATGCAACATAATCACAGAGTAATAAAGCAATTTAGATGATAATACGACGAATCAATCATTTCATATCAAATATTATTGGAAGGAAAACCTTGAAAGCAAATCCTATATCTAACAGCATATCACTGAATTGAGCGAAATTTTAAGAATGAGCTATGCATTAAATTTAAACAATTTATATGATTTTGTCCTTGCGGCAATTTTGATAGGATTAGGGTTAGAGTTAGGGTGACACCCATCAATATTGTATATTTAATTTCAAAATAAGAGAGTTCTATAACTGTCCTTGAATTGAGATATTGCATGCCGATTTACTCTTTGTTTTTTTTGTTTGTTTGTGTGTATGCTCGTTTCGTTTGTGTAAACACGTATACACTGTTTTGTATTGGTTCATTAATTTAGCTACAGTATCATTACAAATAACATCTGTTCTCTGCAAAAATACTTTTCATTTAATATCTGGAGGTACTTATGACACTGGTCGCTTGGAACTAAACATGAAAATTCATATATACAGTAGTATCGACGCTACGTCTACATATTGTTTGTACATGTATTATCATGCACTATTCATGACAAGTAAAATTAAATTAAAGAACGAATGAATAAGGCACACATATGTTTTGCAGCTTTATAACTGAATTATATTTACACTTTTCACAAAAAACGAACACCTATAATATAAATAGAAAGGTATAATGAAAAATACAGTGAATAAGTACAGTACATGACACTGCATTGGATTTATAAACAAAAAAGTTTACGTTTCCAAAAGGAAAACATTAGACAAATAAGGAGAAGAAAAAAAGTAAGGGCAAAAACAACTTTTGTGTTTTTGAGTTATATGTCGATTTTGTTGTTAACTTTCACGATGTACTTATTCAGAGATTTAAAAAAAAAGAGAACAGTGTAAAAAAAAAATATCCGCCTTCAATTTAGATGTCATGCAAGAATCTGGTAACAACTGGTAATTTGGAAAAGAATACTCACGCTGCCACACACATTAGATGACAAAATAACTACATAATCCTTCGATGCGTTTATATAGATTTATCAAGCCCCAAATCGGCATTTTGAGATGTTAAGAACAAGGCTTCTTTGCGCGCTCCTCATGAAACTGGACTAGTGCGTGTTACGCACCATGCGAAATGCGTTCGCAATATGGCACCGCGCATTTGATTTACGAACCGAATCCACGTTTAAAGGGATCTATAGTAACATAACATTGTGCAAATCCTTAAAACTTACTTAGAACGCCAGTGGTTCTATCATACCATGTTGTATTCATATTACCAATAGAAGCACGGAACATATTTTAGTTTGTCGAAGTTCCCTTTCGACAAAAAGATATTTACGATTAAAGTGTTCCGATTTTTAAATATCCACTGGATAGTTATAGATGTGTACATAATCAGTGCAATACGTTATCGAATATCTCTTTGCTTTTTGCTCATTATACCCGGCCATATAACATCCATTTAACGTGAATTTTCCACACACTACTTAGTGGACATACCAGATCACAGAAATACACATTTTATCAACCATTCATTACTTTTTGCACATGCCAACAAAGTTACTAGATCCCTTTACGAAACCCATTTCAAAACGTCGATTCTGGGATATGCAATTCTATGTAAACGCACCCACTGAAACACGGACGATCAAGCTGCGGATAAATACATCATCAAGAGTTCATCCGAAAGCTTATTGAAGTTATTTGAGAACGAAAACGGGCGAATCTATCCACTCAAAGCATCGTGTCACGTGGATTTGTTGATGTGCAGACTTCATTCCTTCCCGGGAGTTTGTTTGTATCGTTTAAACGTCTACCTCATCCTCACTTACATTTTCAATTCCTTCGCATTATAGTAATTCAAAGTGTGACGTTTCTCTGTATAATGTTACTTCAATAAAAATTAATGTTCCGATAAAAGAACATAATTTTGCCTGGTGGTCTTTTATTTGTATCGATATTTGTATTGTTCAGAAGCCAGCTTCGTTCTTCGCAATTCCTTTATTTTACTAATTCTAATTTTTAAACTAATTGTTTCTCTGTATTGAAAATGATACTGTCTTTAATATCTGTATTAATAAACCAACACACATCTTAGTCTGATGTTATCCATTAAAGTGACTATTGAGTATTAAACTTCGTTCTTATGTGTAATAACATTAGCTCGATGGGCGAGTCATATATCAGATTAATTGCCCGTGTCTACAGAATAGACTGTGAATATTTGATAGATACCGAGTGAAAATGAAGGTCAAAATAAAGAAAGAAAAGAGCAACCGTTCCGGATGAGATTTACATTTAACCAAGGAGGTTGATTTAACACTTTGTTACAAAATCGTCGATATTTTTAGCACTGACGAATCGTGTAACAGATTGATTGTCCGTGCCTGAAGTGTACAGTACTAGTCTGTGAATATTTGATTAAAAAACAGCTATTAGATACCGAGTGAAAATGAATGTCAAAATAAAGAACAAGTGTTTCGGATGAGCATTATATTTGACACTTTGTTACAAAATGGTAGATGTTTCGATAGTTTTATCACTGACGAGTCATGTATCAGTTTAACTGCCCGTATACCTTCACAAAAGTCTGTGAATATTTGATCGAAAACAGCTATTAGATACCGAGTGAAAATTAATGTCAAAATAAAGAACAAGTGTTTCGGATGAGCATTACATTAACTCTTTGGTACAAAATCGTAGATGTTTTGATAGTTTCATCACTGGCGAAGCATATATCAGATTGATTGCCCGTGCATGCAGAACAGTCTGTGAATAATTTGATTAAAAAACACCTATTAGATACGAGTGGAAATGAATGTCAAAATAAGGAAAGAAAAGAACCGCGGTGTGGATGAGCATTACAGTCAACACTTTGTTACAACATCGTAGATGTTTTGATAGTGTTATCACTGGCGAGTCATGTATCAGATTAATAACCCGTGCCTGCAGAAAAGTCTGTGAATATTTGATAGAAAACAGCTATTAGATACGAGTGAAAATGAATGTCAAAATAAAGAAAGATGAAAAAAAAGCTTTTCGGTTGAGTATTATCCATGTAACGCTTTGTTACAAAATCGTAGATGTTCTGATAGTTTCATCACTGGCGAAGCATGTATCAGATTGATTGCCCGTGCCTATACAGAAAAGTCTGTGAATATTTGATTAAAAAAAACAGCTATAAGATACGAGTGGAAGTGAATTTCAAAATAAGGAAAGAAAAGAACATCGGTTTTGGATGAGCGTTACATGTCAACACTTTGTTACAAAATTGTATAGATGATTTGATAGTTTCATTGTTATATGTCCCCAAAACTTCCGTTATTACCAGGCCATTGGACATGTTACACGTTGACCTATAAGTGTAAACTTCCCCTTATAAATAAATAGTGTTTTAATACCGTATAATATGTCCTCCGACAATGTTAACTCTCTGAGTGCCATGGTCGAATCAAGACATAATAGGAATGCTCCCCAGGGAGTGGAGATGGAGCACACAATGTGTGCTGGTTTGCATTGCATCCTATGACTGGGGTAATAATATCATTGTAAAGCGCTTAGAGATGATTATCAATCATATTAGGCGCAATGTAAATCGAGTATATTATTATTATTAATACTCAAAGTCTTTGATCTGCTTATTTGTTCTTAAACGCAAACAATTAGTAGATAAGTGTGAACTTAGTTATATCTTATATGCACTTGACTTCTATCCAAGCTCCTGTTCCTGGTATATGAATAATTGGGGATTAAGCTATCCAGCTAATCTTATCTCTGGATAATATATATCTGGATTTTATCTGGCTAAGAAGGGTATATGTTGGAGTAAAAAGTTGTGTTTATGTTATATATAATATATTTAAATTATTGGGATGACAATTCGCATTTTATAGCACTATCCCTGAATGTTTTCATGTGATTTAAATTATATAAACGGTTGACATTATATAGCCATTATATAGACCATGCAGCATTAACCAAAATCAAAACTATATATTACAGCGCTATACCGTTAGAAATCTATGTGAAATAAATTAATTAATAGTCTCAAGCAATAGAAATGATATTAACGGTTAAACAAATTGACATTCAAAATAAACAACAATCCCGTATAGAGATTAAAGGTATAATACAACATTTTATATCAAAACACTATAACTGAATTACTTCATGTGACAGAAACGGTATATATATTATATAGACCATGCAGCATTAACCGGGTAATCAAAACTCTATATTACAGCGCTATACCGTTATAAATCTATGTGAAATCAATTGTATAGAACGTTTACTATCATTATACCGTATAGTCTCAAGCTATAGAAATTATATTAACGGTTAAACAAATTGACATTCCAAATAAACAGACAATCCTGTATAGAGATTAAAGGTATAATACAACATTTTATATCAAAACACTATAACATAATTACTTCATGTGATAGAAACGGTATATATAGTATATAGACCATGCAGCATTAACCGGGTAATGAAAACTATATATTACAGCGCTATACCGTTAGAAATCTACGTGAAATCAATTGTATAGAACGTTTACTATCATTATACCTTAATAGTCTCAAGCTATAGAAATTATATTAACGGTTAAACAAATTGACATTCAAAATAAACAGACAATCCCGTATAGAGATTAAAGGTATAATGCAACATTTTATTTCAAAACACTATAACCTAATTACTTTATGTGATATAAACGGTATATATATTATACAGACCATGCAGCATTAACCGGGGAATCAAAACTATATATTACAGCGCTATACCGTTATAAATATGTGTGGAATCAATTGTATAGAACGTTTAATATCATTATACCTTAATAGTCTCAAGCAATAGAAATGATATTAACGGTTAAACAAAGTGACATTCAAAATAAACAGACAATCCCGTATAGAGATTAAAGGTATAATACAACATTGTATATCAAAGCACAATAACTTAATTATTTCATGTGATAGAAACGGTATAAATGGTTTTATAAATTACCACTCGAATTATACAGAAAATTCTTCGTAAAATTATTTGGATAAAAGGAAAAACTATAGTGCTAATGGATCAACGATTTAAACAAATAGTAAATCCAATTAAACAAGCTATCCTGCATACAGAAATTAACGGGATGATAAAACTCGAATTGGTATTATGGCACTACATGTATGTGCTAATGGCTTCGTGACGCGCTAATGCCGATACAACCGTTGCCTAACTCCCCGACCTTGGGTGTGTTAAGAGATAGCTAGACCTTGACCAACAATAAATGTACAATAATTGTCTGTGGCGTAGCTGTTAGGGGCACGGGGGTCATATGCCCCCCCCCCCCCCCCCCCCAAGACGATGATTTTTTTTTTATTTTATGAAAACCCCCCAATAAAACATAGATGTAAATAATTATGTACATGCAGAATGCAAATGAAGAAATACATATAGGATGTGCCCGCAATAATCGGTGCCCCCCGACCCCCGATCAGTGTGCACACGCTACGCCACTGATAACAATGGAGTTGGTGCTGCACTTCATTGCCTGCACACACATACACATAGCGTATACAGATAGAGATTGGGATTTCGTGGAACCATTTTGTACATATATAGCAGTGCTCTTGTCGCTCTTCTATACTAATGAATTACGGATAATCTATTTAAAATGTGAAAGTGTTTTTTGTTTACATTTTTAACAAACATAATTATTGATGTTTGATTATTATGGAGATGATACTGTGCCATTTCTTTTTTTACTCGCATAATTATATGTAATACGTAAAAGAGGGGGTGAACAAAACACACACAAATTGGGTAGAATTGCTTTTGTTGCCCACTCTTTTTTTATAAACTGTTAAACATTGTTTAAACACCATTTCATTATTGCAATATAATTAATGATTGTTATGAATTGTGTCTTTTTAAATAGTGCCCTCTTTTAAAAACCTATATAAACTTTTTCTGTTTAAAGTCATTCCTGAAAATGCATATTTGTTGTTGTTTTTATAAAGAAAATTGCGTGTATATTGCCATTGTGAGCGATGCATTTTGAGTGAAGAATTATTAAATATGCATGTCCTCTTCAATATGATAATGTAATTTACATAAGTATGAACCGCATACACACACACACACACACACACACACACACACACACGCACACACGCACACACACACACACACACACACACACACACACACGCACACACACACACACACACACACACACACACACACACACACACACACACACACACACATGTTGAACATGGACAAGCATATTCTTGAATTAAAAATATGAACTGAAATAATTCCACAAACAACATGGGACTAAAATAAACGTTTTTATAATCAATCAAACATTTCTTTCTACTAAATACATGATGATGACGATGAGTTGATGTTGATAATTGTTATTCGTGATAGTGCTAACGATGACGACGATAATGTTATTGATATAATTATATCAAGATAACATATTATATGTTTCGTTCTGTAGTAGAATAATGATATTGACACGTATCATTTAGCTTTTATGGACAAAATTTAGCTGAACTCATTTTGGTATTTACATTATTGAGAACAAAGCTGTCTTATAAATACAGTAAATTAAATAATTAGTTGGATATCATATATATTATATATACTAAATTTATTTATTTATTTATTTATTTATTTTGGTATACATTTCAAACTGATCAGCAGCAGTGCTGAAAGGATCGGTGTACATTGAACATCAAAACATACATAGTATAAATAATACAATATAGCAATTGTTACATTCAAATTCAAATGAATTGGAACATTAATGTTAACTGTTCTAAGTTATTTTATTAATCACCAAGCAATTCATTCATTACAATATATTTATCATAAAGTAACTATACCTATCAGCTGAATACCTATTGTGAAATCATTAGTATATGAGAGCAAGACTATTCTAGTCATATTGATATTTCAATTGAAATTAATAAGCATAATTTAAAATGAATAATTATGTACGTATTACAAGTTTAATATCAATTTTTACCAAAATTCAAGGTACCAAACTACAAGTATATGAGTATTTGTCATATTACATAGAATAAAGAAACAATCTAAGTCTACAATGTTATCATCTAAATGATCTTTTAACTATATACATGGGATACATAAGACCAGGACTTAATTATTGCGTCCCGGTTTTTAATGGAAATATTACTCAAGAGCAGATATTAAATTTAGAACGAATTCAAAAGAGAGTCCTCAGAATAATATTGGGAGGTGACTATATAACATATGCCACTTTTGCTCTTTCATTGTGCAATTTGACTACATTGGAAGCAAGAAGAAAACAACTTTGTGAACAGTTTATAATATCTTAAGAAAACACCATATTTTTAATAATTGGTTACCAATTAAAAGAGAAAATATTGCTCTTCCTATATACCTTGTTCATATTTTAAACAATATTTAATTCAATTTCATATAATCATTTTCTTTTCTTATGTACAATTGTGTATTTTGCTATTTGCATATTACTCATTACTTTTAACATGTATCATGCACTTTACAAATGTAACAAATGTACAATTCAGCCTTTGGCTGCCAACTATTTAATTAATAAACCCTTTTAAAATTCAATTCAATTCAACACAAATAACTTAATTAAATTATACCAAGCAATGCAAATCATTACTAACAAAACACATTCCAACCAAATTCATGGTTTTCATGTATATTTCAAATACAAATGTACATTGATTTATCACTTTACGCAGTAATGATGATATGTGCTTAACTACCTTATGGATATTTCATATGACTTCTCTGTCGTATACTGTATAATCTATGGGCCAGAAAATACATTGTTTGCATATCGCATTTTATTTATATTTTTTTGAGAATCTGATATTTAATTTATAATTGGATCAATCTGAAGGCCGTGGACATTGGTTTCACGTAACAATAAATTGTTAAATTGTTACGCACTCGATAAAAAGGAAATTGCTAATTTCCTTCCTCGGCTCCATTTCGCCACGTTATAAGAGTAAATTTGCCTTCGGTATATATACTCAAGGACATTGAATAATAGCTTTTCGAGCGGTCAGAATTAATTGAAGGTAATAATTTGCTGGGTCATTTTTTGTAATGAGCTGTCCGTTAAACAGGAGAAAATACAGCTGTCAACCATCATATCACGTGTCTGTTAACAAAATCTGGGCACAAATCGACGTTTGATTTTGTCATCGTCGCCCAATTGAAATGATCGTTCATATCTCAGTCCCTATTTGTATGCACTTGTTTCATTCATTTTATCAGATGTATTATTCTTTTAACTTTTACCCAAGCTAATTTGTGTCGTTTTGTTTTATTTCTTTCCTCGATTTCAGCTCTGTATGAATAAAGTATAATAATCCGGATCGATCATAGTTTTATTCTATGTATAATACAAACAATATAATATATAACATATATAAGATTTCTTATATTTAAATATTATCCCTATTCATATTACATATTGTTTGGGGGTTGGTGTACATGTATTAAACAAGCAGAAACAGTACTTGAACAATATTGAAATGAGTTTTAAAATAAAATATTATAGTAATATGATTTCCCTAGCATGTTTTATCATTAAAGTTCGATAGTGTGACAGGGTCATAAGTAAAAACAAATCAAACAAAAACATTACAAGATGCACACATACCGTACGAAAGTATCTTCAAACCTTTCACTGATTAGTATTTAAAGAGTTAATAACATGCTGTATAAATGAAGAATTCATGATTAAAATCGCGTCGCGCGTGCAGTATAATAATCTATACATAATTATAGACAAACCCCTGCTGGCAGCTAATCGCTGGCAGCGACAGAAGTAACAATTCCCTCTTTCGTTGCTGTCTGGCTTCGGGAGCTTGTTTGCTTTCTGGTGGCTCTCATGACGATTGGGAAAAGGCACCTGGTCAAACTAAGCAGACCTTTCTCACCTCTAGAACACGCGCCCTTTCGTGTGGCTTAGATAATAATGAGAGGCAGTGGCGTAGTTACGGGGGGCAGGGGGTCAAGGGGGCGGCACGTGCCCCCAATAATTTGAGAAAAGCAATATAAAACATAATAAGGGTACTATTTTCACAAAATAAAGAAATATATAAGGTGTGCCCCCCTCCCAATAATATGGCTGCCCCCCCCCCCCCCCCACATCAGTCCGACCACGCTACGCCACTGATAAGAGGTAGCTTAGTCACGGGGGACAGGGGGTACGTGCCCCCAAATAATTTGACAAACACAATAAAACGTGCACATAAGAGGCAAATACTTTCAAATATAAAGACATACGTAGAGTTTGCCCTCCAATAAGTCGTGTGTGCCCCCCCCCCCCCCCCCCCCCCCCCCATGAGTCCAACTACGCTATACGCCTCTGATGTGTTTATAACTTCGCTACAATTGTATTGCTGTGTATTGTTATCTTGATTCTGACCTCCTTGTTTGCAATATTGTATGGCTGTTTTATTCCTCTTTTGCGTTGTTGGTTAATTTATATAAAGATATAATTTAATTTCAACACTACTAAATCGCGCGTAAATAACAACACAAATTCGACCACCTTTTCCACCTTTGAGTTATGTTTACAAAGTGTGTTGCTGTACTGTTTTCCTGATATGCATCTAATTATTGCAGTGAAGGTTAATTTTATATAACCTTAAAGATTGTATTTTAAAATAACCAATGTTCACAAAGGTTATATCAACCTGCCTCTTCCCCATCAAGTATTTGTACAATTCTTATCCCTGTATTGTATTTGTCTGCATTGCGGTGCAGATAATAAAAAAATATAAAAATCATATTCACGACAAAATATTCACGAAACATTCGGCTTCAGCTTAAACCTAAACTATGAAATAATATTTACACTGTTATAATATTCCTGTATTGTAATTCTGATTTATATTTCATTATAGCTTTGAAACTATCTTTTTTTTCATATAAACAGGTAATTAAAAACATTCGCACGTACGTAAACAGGTTATTTTTACATCCAGACATTGATCGCAGACTATAATGTTACGACATAGTGACCTTGCGATGGAACAATAATTAAACGGTAACGTTTATTTCATTTGCCTCATCAATACTCTGATATTATGCCAGTGTACACACCACAGCTCAGCGACATAACATGCAACAAAACACACATTTTAAAGGGATCTAGTAACTATGTTGGCATGTGCAGAAAGTGATGTACTGTATGGTTGGTAAAATGTAGTTTTGTGATATGATATATCCTCTGAGTATTGTGTGAAAAGTTCGTGTTAAATGGATGTTATATGGCCGAGTAATGAGCGAAAATGCAAAGTGATATTCCCTAACTCATTGCACCGACTTTGTACACGGTTATGACTATCCAGTGGAAAGTTAACAATCTGAACACTTCAATCCTAAATATCTTTTTAATGAAAGGGAAATTTGAAAAGACAAAACCTGTTCCATGCTTCTATTGGTAATACGGATACAACATAGTATGAGAGAACCATTAGATTTATAATTACGTTTTGTGGATTTGGACAATGTTACTATATACATCCCTTTAAAGTGATCCCTTGATTTCATAAGGTTTTACAAAAGTTATATTTGAGACTTCAATCTTATACCAATATCATTGTAAGATTCTTCTGAAGGGTGTGCGATGATTTGATTTGTATAAAAGATTACACTGTTTACCTATTGAAAAGGTGAAATTTATGTCAAATTTTATCACCGAATGCTCACTGATTTTGACTGAAAATCGTCCCTGGAACACTTTTCATGCAATCAGAAATACATGTACCTCCATAATAAGGGAGATATTAGAAGGATTAAAACCCATTTAAATACACTATAGTTATAGAACAATTTGCATGCAACCATAGATAATCTCCGTAATTAGGGAGACATTTGAAAAACCAAAACCCATCTAACTCTTATGAATGATTATAATTTTATTTTGTATTTAAATGTATTGATTTCGATGTAAACATCAACATTTCAGCCTTTGGGCTGCCGTTGTATGTATTTTGCAATGCTTGTTACTTTTGAATGTTTTTTTTATTGAAATAAAACCATTATATCTATCTATCTATCTATCTAACTCTTCTGTTAACATAAGCCAAAATACAAGGTGCAAGAGGAATGTGCAAGCTCCAAGCGATTTTGGTTTAATTTGACAAAGTTAATGGATCACTTTAAAGTAGGTGTTTTGTTTTCTGTATTGGAGTGTCATTTGCTTCATGGCTTCACGTCCTTCGCCACATCGTATCGAATTGCGCCTGCCAAGTTCGTTTTAATTAAGGCGATTAAATTAGAGCTATCAATGCCAACGTGTGAACCGATCCATCCAGAAAGACACATTGCCCAATGTAAATAAATAAATAAATAAATACAATGATAAATGCAACGCGGAGGACACTAATGTTGTTTGTTCTTTTTCATTTTATTTTAATGAATGTATAAAAGGGGGGCTTTTTTGTTATCTAGTTGACGTAATTATTTCAATTTCTGTACATTAAAATTGGAGAAGAGATTGTGTATTTTTGTTTATAACATGTATAGCACTTGTTTGGGGCACATTTTGATGCGCACAAATGTTGCAAAAATCACATGTTAAAGGGAATCAGTAACTATTTCCAAATCGACCTAAACAGATTGAAACTTAAGTGGTCCTCTTGTGCCCTGTTTTTTGTTTTCATCTTTACACAATTATACGTATATTATATAGGCCACATACATATAAAATTATTATGATAGACCAAAATATGACTATTTTGACCAACTAACTGAACTGTAACTGGACTATTATTATGTAGCTGCACTTTAACTGACATTTAAATACCTAACAGTCCGTCATGCAAAAAAAGAGTAAACACCGACGTAATCAGCCTGTTTCTAATAGTTATACATACATGCCCTGGAATATAAAAAATACAATTTCACTATTGATAACAAGATTATCGTTAACCAGAATTGACATTACAAATGGCGCAATCGCGTAATTATAGCATAAGAGAACCATATATATATATCCAACCAATCGCGCCTAATCCAATTTGACAATTAACAAAAGAGTATTCATTCGCTAATTGGCTTGACTAATTCTTTCACGGTGCATTTGTATACATTTGTCATTGGTCATTTTTGTCAGATCATAACAAAGGAGTCATTGATTATCGAAAGAAACATATACCTAGGGAAGGATTTTTCAATTTGACGCAACCATTTCTAAAAAGCAATTAACATGTTAACTCGGAATCATTTCGGGGACCAATTAACAGATTTTTTTCGTATATCCAATATCCTGTTCTAGAGCAAACCTCATGGCTTTTGAATGAGGATTAATATTGGCTATATCTACAGAATTAGAAGTTAATATTTGTAGCTGATTAATAGGATTCGAGCCAGCGCAAATCTACGTCGATGCTCAATTTACAACTCGCGGTATTTCAATTAGAATTATACAATTTCAGACGCTAAGCCCTTAATGAGTTTTACCTCCATACCTATTAATGTATTGTTTAATACTGGCGTTTCCTGTACGATACCTGATTTAATGACGTAATTCCAAATCTATATCAACGCACACGCAATATTCACCATCCTCCCACGTTTGGATAACAACAGACATAATGCCAGTTAGTAAACAAACATACATTGTACAAGGCGGAGTTAAATATAATTTGAACGAGATGAAATTAATTAAAATCAAAATAGGAGTTATAGTATTCATTATAAATGTATCTAACTCCTTTACAAATGTCTATTTCATAAAAACATGATGAAGCAGTTCCTAAAGCAATGCATTCAAATTTCACATGTGAGTAAAAAACGACCTCACTGTATAGAAAAAGTAATCGAATCGAAAGTAGAAAATGGTGAATTGTCTTTCTTAAAAGATAATAAGATACGTACATGTATTGTGACATCATAATGGTTGTCACTTGTCACCGTGTTCAGTCAGAGTAAAAGCCGCTGGCAAATACATGGACACGCTAAAAATACGCATTTACTTATATCACTCGCACATTGCCATGTACATTTGGATATAAGTGTACAAATGAAGACGGACAATCGGATGGATATAAAATGACCGATAAAAAATGCGATCTGTGTAGTTCAGGGGGCGACATTTTTGTTGAAATAAATGAGGTGCATGATTTATGACGTCAACTTATAACACTGCATGATATTCTTTAAGTCGTATCCGTGCATCCTCTGTATACGTTATACATTATTATGCGCACCAGTTACGTCCGTAATAAAATACAGATCAGTTATAGTTGTGCCTGCTGTAAATAAATAGCCAGTTATGTATATTTTATAAGCCTATGTGCATATAATAATGGGTGTAAGATTTGATCTTACATTATTTTTTAGTTGAAGTTGGATAATGTTGTTGTGCGTGCGTGCTTTGTAAAAGATCAACAAGATAATAATAATAATACTAATACTTAACGAATAACACGGACCATCGTGACCACGCGGTCGACTCTCCGGTCAAAACTTCATTAAATGTAACAAATATATATTTCTGTGCCTTCGTATAACCCCGAGGACAGTGTACATATTTTGTGTCTTATATGTATGTTTTGTTTATTAACTTTTATATTATTAAATGAAAGTACATGTTTATGTTCCATTAATTTAATATGTATATCATATTGTAAACCGTTTTCATTTTCACCCAAGTGTGTAATTTCACGAGGACAAAATAAACATGGAAACACTACAACTCTACTGACCATTTGTTTCCTGAATTTCATATAATCTGCATTATATCTGCAATAAACGAGGAGTAATAACTATTGCAGCTTGTAGAGGGGTGTGTGAATGTGCATGACCTAACCATTCATTTCATCATTTTTGTACTTTGTGAACAAAATTAATGAACAATACATTGACTATTATTACATTGGTGATGTTGTGGCTCAAGTCGAACATGTGTATAATGACCAGTTAATGGAAACAATAAAAGTGGCCACTGGAGACAGGTGACCTCTATAGTCGGGTTTAATAACACTGTGGTCCTCTGCAGGGCCACTCTTAGCACTATACTGTATAGCAGGTTGGCTGCTAACACAATTGAGACCAATTTTTTCTTCATTGTAATTGACACAATAGTCGATAATTAATTGAATAATAACTTATAAGCAATGTAGAATAATTGTATTGTTCTTTGTTTTGTTGGCGCTATGTGATTCTCGCGTGACAGTTATTATGTTTAGACAGTTTTGACTTTAGTGGAAAAGGGGTGCGTACAAAACATATTATTTCAAGCTGCCTAATATTTATCAAACAAAACTAGCCTGGAACGCAGTTCAACTCTTGTCTAGACACGCACGTCTCTTCAAAGACACCATAGGACACTCAAGGGGTTAATTCACAATTCAAAAAGAAAAACAACTCTGTAATTCAAGAAGCTACGCCATAATTGGGCTATAACGTTCCCGAGAAATTAGTGTCAGACGGTGTCGTCTATAGTGTGCAAACGCTTTCTCAAGGCCCTGACACCAATTTTGTTGGATCGTCTTTTTAACCTACGAAAGACTTAAAGGGGAACCCCAGGCAAAGAACAACACATAATTACATGTTTAGGTACTCTTCTGTGATATTCATAGACAATACAATTACCACCACTTACGGAACCAACATGGCCTCATGGTTCCGTACGCGCCAAACATATGCGATTGCGCCAATTCTATTCACGCGTACGTATGGAGACAATAGATTCACGGACGATGCGTTCGTCTGCAGACCCATGAACACATGCTGTTATAATGGTGATGCGTTTTCCAATTATATAATTTGTCTGGAAACCTATGGAATGGTCTACTAAAAATGTGTTGGCTTCCTTTAAATAACCATTTCTGATAATGATCTGCATGTGACTCCTATGTCCAAACAGAGGGAGACCGATGCACTATACATGGACTACATTGCATGCAATGGAGATCCAGTGTGAAACTGCATCTTGCAGACATTTACATTATGCTGGATTAAAATTCATAGCGTTGCATCGTTAACTCACCCTTTAGGAAGGTGCTTCAATTTGGAAGTATATATAATACGGTATATGCAGTCTCACCCCCCCCCCCCCCCCCCCCGGCATGTTGGATACATGATAGACTTGTAAAACTATGTGAATATTATACACATTTTGTATGATAGTCACTGTAGGAGTTTCAAAAATTCTGTAAAATGTCCACACTCGTGGTTGTTGTTTTTGTTTTCTCTTTTCATAAAACAGTACGCATAATGATGTACAATCATTACTTTAAAATAAATAAAAAATAATAAGAAACTTCAATTATACACACGTGGTTGTCAAACGCTTTATTGTATGTGATTTCTAGTGTAATTAGCTTTTTCATTACTGCTTCGTTTAGTATACAATTAACAGGTAAAATTGACATTATAATAATAATTTTTACGTGTGCGTGTGTATGCCTGCTGGCCCAGTCTAGTTATTAATTTTCGTGTGCCATAAACTGTTTCTTTTTTTTAGATGCAGATGTTTTACGTGTAGTCATATTTGTCTATTGGAGCGTGAAATCTCGACCGAAATTTTAAATTGAAAATGCACCGGGGAAATAAAGGAAGGGGGCATTAATCCTTTTTCACCAAGGTTAATGAGGCATAATTTGATTTCCCTTTAATTTCGGGAATGAGAGTGCGTTTACTATTAACAATGGATGGACAATATCAGTGTATAGGTATGGATGATTGTATTCTATACATGACTATGTATGCATATGTACGTCAATCTTTTATAATGGTTTTAAGCCTACTCTGGCGTACATGGAGAGCTAGCTAGAGCTAGGGAATAATCAGAACCAATACAAACACACGGTTGTTTGCCGTACCTCATTCGGTTGTCTCATCGCATTAAGCATGTTAAGTTCACCTGGACGAACCAGAAATTAAATGATACGATGCTCTATTTCCATCACCGGTCATCGCGGCTCAACGGTTGACCTTCAATCGCATGACCGGGTTGTCGCGGGTTCGAGCCCCAGTTTAATAGTCCTATTGAAACTCTCCTTTTCCTAGCTGATATTCCATATCATCACACTATCATTAAATAGATACGGAACTGGGGCTATATATGCAATCTTTACCTCTCCATTAAACCCCAACAAAGGTTCGATGATTCTTTACACCAACTACCTATGCTACCTTCTTGCCAGGCGTTTGACGTTATTACTAGAATGGAGAAGTAAAGGGATGTTAAACACATAGAGCTACCAGAAAACAAGTCAGAAACAACCGACTTTAAATGGGATTTTCTCTATTTAATGTATAAATCTGACTTTCTATTACAATGTAGCACTATACAGTGGAGCTAGACGCAGTCTCGGACGGGTGGTACAACCGTCGGAACAGAGACTAATGTTTTGGTCTACCTGATTATGTAGCGTTCACTACTTCAGTAGACGTGTGGCCTAGGGCTATTGAAACAGATACAGGCGCCATCCGAAGTGCGCTATACAAGAAGTGGGAAGGACTTTGACTCGACGCTGACTTTATATCCGTCTTAAAGGGACATTGTTTCACATTTCTCAGAACACGTTCCTTAAATCGAGAACACATACGCTTGGAGGAATCAAAAGTAAAAGTACAGACTTGTATACAGATTTTTTCCTTTCTGAGGGAAGGGACACTGTTTAAGTGTCACGCCCCCTGTCCCCTCTCTTGTATTACTTGCACATTGAAATGAACGTGGCAGCTTATTAAAAGATATTCACATCGTGTATTACATTCAATTAGCAATCCGGTGTCTGTAATATAAAATCTCTGTGCAAAGTATTGCCGATGTAATGGTGATTATATTACAGACAAGTAATGCTAAAGCCTTTATAGCTCGTTCTTGATATTCACTTCTAAATTTAAAGTCAACATCAGACTGTCCGTACTTCCAATTTGTTGTACAACAGGCAGCTCCACATTACCACTGACCTCACCTTCGTGTCCTTCTAGTTCAAATCATCACGTTTTAAGTTACATAACTGATGGGGCTATGTACTGTGAACTTTCAACTTCTAACCCACAATCACTAAGCTGGTTCTGCATGTCAATAAAGCAACTAAATTATTTATCATTCCACCTTGTAGCAAAATGCGCCAAAACTCTTAAAAATCTCAAAATTGCACCCCACGTGCCCCAGAGCTTGTTCCTCTATATGTTGTGTCAAGGTGTACAGTACAATATTGCGGCTGTAGCGTACGTATAGATGTAATCTATACTTCATTTCAACCAACATCAACCTCGTTGGTTCTGCCCGTCAATATTATTAACACCTCAACATTACCCACCACCCCCAGGGCCCCTGCGCGCCCTTCACGCGTGGCCTTCATCGCCCTTGAAGAGGTAATCTTTCCTTCTCATTTCTTGCCACGGGTATATAGCTTCGTTGCTTCTATTTGTCAATAACAGTTATTAATTCGTATATATTTAATAACTTCACCAAATACCTTACCTCCGCCCCTGGTCACCTAACACCAATCCTGTCTTTGTGAACCCCGTACATTACGGATCAACCTGCTCCAGTGGAAGACTGCGGCTAAGTAGATACTGTAATCTTCGCTTCTCCCTTTCAACCAAGTGACATTTCTTTGGTTCTGTACATCAACACAACTATTCATTCTTCAATTTCTAAAAAAAAAAAAAAAAAAAATCATCATCATAAGCCTAGGTTTGTGTCCTTCTTAGCTATAATCATCGTGTTATATATAGTATGGCACTGCGGTTTTTAAGATGTAATCTTCACTTCTCTTTGTTTTATTGCCACATGTATAGCTTCGTTCGTTCTGTTTGTCCATAACAACTAATAACTATAGTATGATTCTATCTTTTAATAACACTCCACTTGCATTGATCACGCAACAGTCCTGTCTTTGTGCACCTTATATTGAGTATCATTCCGCTACAGAAGAGCACTCTGGCTGTATATAATGTACATGTAGATGTAATCTCACCATCTCGATTTCAATCCAAAGCCCAAAGGCGAAATGTAGCTTCGTTTGTTCTGTATGTCAACATCAACTATTCCATCCATTCGTCCATCTTTTTTAAAATCTCGTATCAACATGTTCACTTCTTCATTTTAACCCGCAGCAACTTCGTTGGAACTGCCTGTCTGTCAATAACAGATATTCTTCCCTCCATCTTTAAAAAAAAAAAGCTTCTGAACTATCCCTTCCCCGGGTAACCTTCTAGCCCGCATATCATCGTCTTACAGTTTAGAACTGCGGTGATATTGATGGTATCTCCCCCTCTCGATTTCATTCCAAATTCCAAAGGTAGCTTCGTTGGATCTGTTTGTCAAAAACAACCTTTCGTTCTTTTTTCTATCTTTTGAAAATACACATCTGCCCCCAGCCCTCCCTTCCCGATTTTGAGTGATTATTAGGTATTGTGTTTGAATTATGGTTTACAGTATAGCACTGCGGTTACGTATATATATTATCTCCACTCGTCGATTTTATTCCAAATCCCAGAAGTAGCTTCGTTGGTTCCGTTCCTCAAAACAACCTATCTTCTTTTCTGTATTTAGATAGAACCCCCCCCCCCCCCTGAATTATACACCTCCGCCCCACCCTCCAAATAGTTTGTAAATCGTACAGCGTTTCAAACTAAATTACAGTATAGCATTGTGGTAACGTAGATGTTATCTTCACTGCTCGATTTCATTCTAAATCCCAGAGGTAGATCCGTTGGTTCTGTATGTCAATATCAACTATTCCATTCTTCTTTCACCTCTCTATCTCGCAACAACATGTTAACGTATCGATGGTATATACTGTACATATGCGACTGCGGCTATATGCATTTGTAATCTTGATGATTGTTGGATTGTAATCTTCACTTCTTCATTTCAACCCGCAGCACCTCCCTTGGTTCTGTCTGTCAATAACAACTATGCACCCTTCAATCTTTTAAAAAAGCTCCCGAAGGCAGCCCCACTCTTCCCGGGGTGTCCGTCTACTTCTATCTCTATAGGCCCCGTTGCAGTCAGATCATGTGTTCTAAATGCGCAAATCTGATTGGTTGAAACGCGCAAATTTTCTGATTAAAATTAATTGTAACTTAATCGAGTGTAACTCCTTCTGCAACGGGACCCTAGTCTACCGTATATCATCATGTACAATTAGATGTGATCTTCTTCACATATATCGCTATCAACTTCTACCATCTTATAAGAAATCGTAACAAACCACACTTTCACCTCACTCCTGTCCCTATATATACACACATTATATTACGTATTATCCTGTGACAGTATAGACTGTGGCTATATACCTAGATGACTTCTCTTGTAATCTTAGTCTTCTCTATTTCAAAACTTCGTTGCAACTCTCTGTCAATAACATATATCCCTATCCATTCTCCCATCTTATTAGAAATCGCAACAAAACCACACTTTCACCTCACCCCCTGTTCTTTCACATCTTATGTTACGTATCATCCTGCTACAGAATAAGACTGCGGCTTCTATAGATGTAATCTTAACTTCTCTATTTTAAAAATTCGTTGGAACTGTCTGTCAATACCGTCTATCCATCCTTCCTTCTTATAAACAGCTCCTCAATCAAACAACCAGCCACTATATACACTATTACTGCTCGATGTTATTCTGTTTTGCCTCAACTTATAACATTGCGATGGCGTTACTAGAATTTGACCAAAAAGAGGGGTATAATTATAGTGGATGTGAAAAGGGACGTAGTAAGTGTGAAACGGTATACCCAATAAGGCATAAATTATGTCATGATAATGTAAGATTTTACTTATTTTCATAGTTGATCTCCAAAAGGGGCGGATGGGAGGGGGGGGGGGGGGGGGTGCTCAGGCCGGCTCTACCAACAATGGCTACGCCAGTGACTGTAGAGTACTGCGGCTTTGATGTTGATACAAGCTTAGTGATGTTAGAGTAGCTATTAGGTTGGGGTGAGGGCTTGTACCATTACCCCCCCCCCCCCCTCCCTCTTACTACCTCCCCATGTCCCCAAATGATATTATACATAAATACATACATCACACCAATTGATTTTTTTTGTTACAGACCACCTTCCCCATCTAACATTACCCCCGCCCAGCCATCCTCGTCACCTTCCAATTACACCTCCCCGGTATGCATGGTATGGGTTGAGAACATGAATACGCCACTTTGTAATCTTACGTTATATTCTTCGTTTGCGAGAGGATATAGCGTCAGGGTATTTCTCCGTAAGGCCAGAAGGAGACGAACATCTCGCTGATTGTGTTTGACAACTCTCCATCTCATGTAAAGTCGACTTCGTGGTGTCGTTTAAATTACCCTCAGCTGTAATCCGCGGTCACGCGACACCCAAATATTGCATGTTTGGAACGTATCTGATTCTATGAGTATTGTGACGCTATGCCGTCGATCATGGCGCTTTAAGGGGGTTAAGTTACCCTCAGCTCTAAACCGCGGTCACACGACTCCGTCTCTGATACGACAATATTGCCTGTTTGTAACGTATTTGATTCTATGAGTATTGTGACTTTATCGGTCTATATAGCGTCAACCATGGCGTCCAGAGGGTTAAATTATACCTCATCTCTAATCCGTGGTCACGTGACTACGTATCTACCCTCAGCTCTAATCCGTGGTCACACTTCTCCGCCTCCGATACCGAAATATGCTATTGCCTGTTTGAAACTTATCTGATTCCATATGATAATTATGAATATAGACTCGACCATGACGCTTACGGGGTTAAGTTGTCACTTCTCTAATCCGCGGTCACCCGACTACGTCAAAAATATCGAAATATTGCGTGTATGGCACTTATCTGCATGTTGGTTCTATGAATAGTATGACTGTATAGAGTCGACCATGGCGCTCAGAGGGTTAAGTTACCCTCAGCTGCTCGAATCCACGGTCACACGACTACCTCTCCGACACCAAAATATTGCCTGTTTGAAACTTACCCGAATCTATATGATAATTGTGAATATAGGCCTACTATAGCGTCGACAATGGCACGCAGAGGGTTAAATACTTTTCTCTAATCTGATCTGCGGTCACCTGACTACGTCGTATTTTCGAAATATTGGCCGTTTGCCAATATTTGGTACCAAACTAATACCTGTTTGGCACTGATTATATGATTCTATGATAATTGAGACTATATAGACAGACGACCATGACACTCAGAGCGATAAAATGACCCCCAGTTTTTATCCGCGGTTACGTTTCTGTCGCCTATTTAGGTACTTACGATGGTGTGCATACATAATATGAACAAACCAACAAATATGACGTTATGATATCACGGCGCACAGAGAGTTAAATGACCCTCGGCTTTGTTTGTGCTTTCTTTTTTTTCCTGCATGTTTTCACTCCTTTTTCTTATCCGATGCTTCTCTCGCCCTATACCAATTTCCCTGAAACTTGTCTATAATCATGATAATCCAACACTGAGGTGTATTGTTCTACTAGTGGTCTTTCTGTTGGCGGTAAACATGGCAATCTAGATAAAACATTGTATAATCTACTAATGCCATTATTATTTAGTGTAAGTTCCCTTTCCCTTAAAACAGTCCCTTCGCCGAGATCTCATGTTCATATAACTGGTGGGGTTTTCGGCGATAACAAGTTCGGCGATAATCTAGTTCGAAAATTGTATGAATAGTCCTGCTAGGGGGGTCCTTATTATGTTCCTCATTACAATCTAGTCAAATTATCTAACGTGCTTTGCTGCATTTGTTTCATTTCAATGTTTCCAATTTACCACAAGATTAGAAAAAAGGAATGTCTTCATGTCATGCGATAGGACATGTATTTATAAAACAAATTGGATTGAGAAATGTCCTATTTTCATCGTGTTTATATCCTCGCTCCAGTTCTGATGAATGGTAAAGTTCGGGACGCTTTTAATTTTGCTGTAATGTAAGAGATGCCTTCATTGCCCGGGATATATAGCGTGAGAAATGGACTACCGTCATGCGAACAACCACCAGGAGCTCTACCAGGAGAGAATGACTTAAAGATAATATTGAGTACTGGAAATAAAATGGTTTGTCCATTAAAAAAATGTTTCAAATTTGCTCGTGGTGGACTGGTGGTTACTATTAAATTTCCATTATGCATCTGTATTAACACTTACACGAAATTAAACGAAACAATATGTACGAAACCGTGAGTTCTAAACCACTGACATCGATGTGACTATGTAACACCTTAAAACGAATTCCGACAAGCAACGAAATTTGAAGATCATTTATCATTAACGATTTTATTTTAAATCTAATTTCGCAGATGTTGTTTTGAATACATCATTATGAATACTTGGTGCACCTTTCATGGAATTTCGTGTGATTTATTTGGAATAGTACCACCAGAACTCAAGATTATCTTTAACTGTTTAATCCGACCGCGACCTTAATAGGTATTACGACGATTGATTAGAAGTCTCGCAGGATGAGAGAGAGGGGGGGGGGGGGGGGGGGGCTAAAGACCCCGATTTGACTCGCATGGAGGGGTACAAATCTACGATAAAAGGGTATAAAGGGGAACGAGGGAGTTATATGGAGGACATTTGCTGGCGTGATGAAATCCAGATGCATGCATCCGAATCAAAATCAATATTTCTGAGAAGGTATTACTTCCATTCTCCGCTGTCACTAGATCGTTGCTCCCGGGCGGTTGATGTCTCATTGTGTAAGGAATCGCATTAATATGGCATGCTATGATTCATGTCATTTTTCATTCATTCGTTTTTTGTATTACTTCAGCCTTTGAGGTGGATAACCCTGCTCTGCAAAATGCTGGATAATAAACTGTATATGATGTAGTATCTGGATGTATTGTATAATTTCTTAAAGTAACTACAATACACTCACGACTTCGTCTACACCCATTTTGTCGACTAGCAAAATCAAAATTCAGATTTGATCAGAGATAACTTTGTAGAATTAAGTTGACGCGTTGGGATTAGTATAAGCGTATAAGGCTCAGAATGAGGGGTCAAGTTTAGAGCGGAAGGAAATTAACGTTTCTCGGGTATCATGAGTTTCATGACCTTATATATCGTATACAAAATGAAGTATGAATCAAGCTGGGTGTATGCCAATCGATCGTAAACCCGGTGGAGTTAGCAAGCTTTACTTCTGTCAGTTCTGTATTTATGTTCAATGGCGGCACTACGACTATATACGACTATAATACCGCCGGGTTTTTCCCCTTAAGCGGAACACAGATGTCCACCAGGATCAGCATCAAAGCACGCACGGGCCAACGAAATAGGTCTCCTTTGTCACAATTCATTGTCATCACCCTGCTAATAGACCCATATATCGGTCCCTATCGAGGGGGGCGTATCTAAAGTTGACCCAGAAGAGGGGCCGCAATGGGGTAATAAGTTCCACATATAGGGGGTAAGATACCCCATACAGGGGAAATATCGTGGGGGTAAGACCCCTCAAAATATATACGTGGCAGTGTAAGACAACAAATGGATTTGACATGATATAGGTATGTATTTCTTTTCCACAGGGGGTCAACAAAGAGGGGGGGGGGGGGGGGGGGTATAAATCGACTAAAGGGGTAATGAATTGCCCCCTGCATCCTGTATCATTGTTCCTCTTTAGCTACGACAGTATCCTCTCTGTCAATTATCAATTCTGTTCCCATATTTGCATTCCTCCTCTTACTGTGTGCTTATCTATGGTAGATGTGGATATACTCTTTGTATTTGCATTATTCATAAATACGAATCTATATCGGGGGAAACCGGTACAGTACACATTTGGAAAATAAATATTTGACCAAATAATGAATGCGTCTGAATTCAATTTAATCCGTATCATTGTAATACGTATAATATATATATGTAATTCAACTTAATGGGATATTTTTAATTATTACAATACGATGCACCGACAATGAGGGATATTTTTTTATGATTATAATGCACATTTTGGAACATGAATATTGGACAAAATTATTAGTTTTAGAAGTTATGTTTTTGACTGAGTTATATTATCATGTGTGTCGTAATAATGTTTAAATTTGCTTATAGCGCACGTCTTTGATACCATTAAACTTATTTACAGAAATGCGTCTGGGATTCATTAGTATAATGATTAATATCATTTTACTTAATTCAATTATTTCAGTACACATATGGAAATATAAATATTTGTCCAGATTACGTGTGTCATATATTATGTGTTGCTTTACGTAAGTCAAATCTATTTTGGAAATAATGACAATACACCTTCTGAAACACACACAAATTACTGTATTATGCCCCATAAATATTTTAGTAATTAATGTTTTACAATCAAATACATATCAGACTTTTAACAAGTATATATAGGCTGAACTGAAATTGGTTAGATATACCTCTTTTAAAGTCAAATAAGTTTGCCACATGCACACTTAAGATGATAATATGTAAAGTTAGCCCACAGAGAGCTTGTTCCGAAAAATACTATGGTTTTGGTCTATAGAAAAATGCATGTTATATCAAATTCTTAACCAAAAGTCTTAAACTGTTTAATATTTGTAATCTTATCTCTGTTGCGCAAATAATTAGCATATTCTCTCGGATTTCATTCTTGTTCGACGGACATTAATTATTCAACAAAGGAAGTATGTTAATGACGTAGATGGCGACTCCCAGAAGGACTACACGTGCAGGTCACGTGACCGTTCTTATAACTGATGATATTGTTGTTGTTGTTGTTGTTGTTGTTGTTGTTGTTGTTGTTGTTGCTGTGGCTGTTGTTTAAAAGAACATTCGCAACAATCTTAAAGTCTTGTTATTACCCACGCCGATGAAATCGGCAGGGGGTTATGTAAAGGGTTCCGTATGTTTGTTTGTTTGTTTGTTTGTTTGTTTGTTTGTTTGTCTGTTTTTTTTTTTTTTTTTTTTGTTTGTTTGTGTACAAGATAACTAGAGAACGGGTGAACGGATTTGCACCAAATTTTCAGGGAATGTTTGGATAGTGACATGGAAGAATCGATTAGATTTTGGTGATGATTGGTTGACCCCTGCAAATTCTGTGGAACCTTGAAGTTTGAGTATGTATTTAATGCACGTGTGTGCCTAAATAATATCTGCACGTTATAGGCGCGGTACGGTAACCTCGCTGAATCCAATCGAGCAGCAACTAACAAGTTTAGTCCAGGTGTGCATCGCGATCGCGCGCACGGTACCATATGTTATGGTACGGTACTTTCGATTCCGGGTTAATTAATACGGAACGGAATTGAATTGCAACACGCTGATCTGAACTTTGAAGCGCCAAGAAATTGGTAAGTTTCCGAAAAATACATTTATTTATTTAATAATTATTATTGACCCGACACTAATGTGAAGATGAACAGATGTTCATTTTTACATATTGAATACATCTAGACTGGTTAGAATCAGGAAAATAGGGGAAAATGGATTGATTATACAAAAGTAAAAAGAATTTCGAAAATTGCGTCTGAATGTCCTTCCGTTACCGTGGAATTGCCCCACTGCAGTTCGCCAGTTGCAGTCGCAAAATAATAATTAATGGCATTAATGCACACATCCTGGCCCAATGACCAGAACAATGGTGATGATCCTCTCAAGTGGACAATTTACATGCAATTTAAACTTATACGCTTAAGATAAACATACAGTTCATACACTCGTTCTGTTCAACGGTTGATCACTATGTTTTTAGGATGCATCGGTAAGCAAAACAGGGTTGAGGCCGACGAAGGGGTAGAACAGGGCTAATGGGAGGCGTGGGTATGCTGACTTTGTCGGCCTTCTAGTTAATGTTGTTATTGACTAAAATCTACAACAATTGTAGAGTCAATGACCGAAACACGAAGTCATGAATAACATAGAAATATTAATAATGCAGAATGTGCGATTTCACAACGTACACTATCATTAAATGATACATAAAGGGATCTAGTAACTTTGTTGGCATGTTCAATAAGTAATGAATGGTTGGTATGTGTAGATTTGTCAACTGATATGTCATCCGAGTATAAATTGCATGAAAATTTCACGTTAAATTGGCCGAGAAATTAGCGAAAATGCGCATTGATATTTGCTTACTCATTACACTGACTTTGTATACAGTTATGACTATCCAGTGGATAGTTACACATTCGAACACTTCAACGTTCAATCGTAAATATCTTTCTAACGAAAGAGAAATTTAAAAAAACCCAAACCTGTTCAACGCTTCTATTGGTAATACGAATACAAGTATACAACAATGTATGAAAGAACCACTAGATTTCTAATACAGTTTGGTGGATTTGGACAATGTTACTAAATCCCTTTAATAATACATGTTTAGATATAGGTAAACCGCATCTTATAGAAGTCAAAGAATAATCAAAGAACCACTTTACCGATTGTCTGGCATTGAGAGTATTGTTATCAAAGTAAAATACATAAATATGGCGTTTATTACCATCATCAATAGCAAAAGAATAATCCAAAACCGAATCGAGTGATGTGTATTTAGCACCTAAATGGATGCGGAATTCCTATTATTCAAAAGAGAAGAAATACGAAAGTTGATTGTTTGATCACGTATTATGGCGCATTACTAGTAAATGAGGCTCGTTTAGAAGATACAATCTGACGGTTCGACATTCCGGTAGGATGATGTAGGTTACTGTTGCTGATATATCTACATCAGCTTGTATATATGTATGTTAGTTTGTACGTTTGTCTTTTAGTGAGTTTGTCTGTACACGTGTGTGTGTGTGTGTGTGTGTGTGTGTGTGTAATTTTTCTTCTTTTCCCCGGAGATCGCTGTAAAATATTGTCCATGGATTTGAAGGGAATTCATTGTCTAGACGTCTATCATCTAGATCATCTTAATCAAAGCGATTTAGCATATCTTAATATTCGCGTTTTATACAATTGTTTTGAAAATGTGTACATACTAACCCATATTCATTTGGGCAACGATGAAAAAAACAATTCAGTTAATTCAAGTGTTTTAGCATGCATATTTCACAATCATAAGTCTTCTACTTACTTGAATATTCTGTCCTTCATTTCTAATCATGCATTTACAGTCATTTGCATAACTTAGCATGGCTTATGTAAGGGAACCTTTTTTCCCAACTGTATGTAAGATAGACAGTGTTATCTTTTAAAGGTTGCATGTAAACAAATCGGTATAATAATGTAATTTCAACATTATACCGTATAATGTTTGTACATGATAATGTATTTGTACATGATTATATCAATATATGCCGTGTTTAAATATGTACAACTTGAGCAGAATAAATCGATATTGAATTACTTGTGATAATTGTAAACAACACATAAGTGTGCAATTATTCTTTGGGGGGAATAATATCGTTCGTTATGTTTGTTCATACATTTGCCTGGTGATAATGTGTGTATTTCATTTCTTAAATTGGTCATAATCAGGTACATTGTGTAAGTGTGTTTTAATCGCTCACCGATTAAACATTAGTATTAAACATTTGGCGCGTTATGTGTCACTGCATGCACGGCAAAACAAAAGGTATAGTAATAACCAACCTAGAAAATACATAGGTCGTGCATTATACACTTATTGCGGTGAATAAAGACTCATTATATACCGACAAACATAGTCATACTCATACTGTGAGTACCAATTATTGATGCATCGTAAAAGTTTCGATGCAAAACGCAATAACTCCATCTTGCCGAAAAATAAAGGAAATAAGAAAGAAAACGACTATGCGATGCTGTTGCTCATAACTTAAAATCAAATAGTTGATATATAATGGGCGGAGTAATGATAATAATAATAATAATAATAATAGACCAGCATTTATATTGCGCCATCAATCTAGAAATTCTATTCCGGAGTATCACTTTAAGGACATTATTTTGTATCATACAATGGCGGACTTTCTTTCAAAATTGTTAAAATTGGCGTTTAATGCTTTTTGCACGAGAACTCTTCATTATTCTGAAGACAAAGTGCAATGTCGACACGTGGTGCCTTATTCATGATTACCTAGATTTATGACATATGCATGAGACATAAAAATATGCCGCAATCAGTTCAGTTAGTGTTCTCCGCATCATCGCCGATGATGATGAATTAGACTACGTTCCTCCAATCATTTCTCATGAATGTTCTTAATTCAAGTCCCAGATGACGTAACTTAGCGAAAATAGGGGCGCATCCACGGGGGCGATGGGACATGTGCCCCCCCCCCCCCCCCCGCCCTCCCCTCTCAAAATTGTTAGTGCTCCCACTGAGGTAACCTATTCCTCCTCCAACACATGCAAACACACGAACACGCACCACATGCCAAACACCCTACAAATCAATATGGCTCCTGCAGTGGCACCACCATTAGCAAAATAATGCACCCTTGTGCCCCTTCACTAAAATTCAAAGCAATCCTGGCTCCCTCCCCCCGTCCTCATCCCCCTCACAACAATAAACTATGTGATTTTGTAGTCACGTCGCAGTTTGCTAAGTGTCATTGCCGGTCATTTCGATCAGATTTACGAACTGGAAACAAAACAAATTAAGCGTTCTTTAAAGACCTGTAACGGTTTTAGGAAACTGGTACAAAGTACCCTTAGAAAGTCAGGCAATGATAATACATGTACATACACGAGCATTCAAAATGTTTTTAGGGAAGTACCACCACCAAAAGGGCCTTCTGGCTCAATGGTTAGAGTAGCAGTCCGCATGTCTCGGGTTCGATCCCCGACGATGCCGAGTTTTCTTTGCTCTTTTTGATTAAATTATGAATTATTTTAATTAAAGTCACTTTCATGTATCAAAGACAAATGTTGCTATTATAATTCATTCAAATGAAAAAGAGGTTAGCAATACAGATCTCTCAGTAATCACTACTAACATAATTGTGGTATGCTTGTTTATATGATTTGAGAATATAGCGACGTTTGAGAGCCCACCAATTGGGTCTTACTCAGAAATGTAATGGAACTTTAAAGCAAAGAAAAAAAATCGAGCGTTCTTCAACTCTCTGAGACTTTAATCGGATCAATTTAGATTATGAGCAACACCGTACGCACTTGGTTGTTGATGAAAATAGGGGATTATTTATGTCACTTAGACAAATTACGTGTGCTTGTCTGTGTATACGTATGTGTATGGATTGTGTGTGGATGTATGAGTTGTATGTGTAAATTGAGTGTGTGTGTGTGTGTGTGTGTGTGTGTGTGTGTGTGTGTGTGTGTGTGTGTGTGTGTGTGTGTGTGTGCGTGCGTGCATTTTAGTGTGTATTTATGAGTATGAGTGTGTGTGTATGTATATGTATGTTTGTGTGGGGGTGTTGTGTATGTGTGTGCGTGTGTGTGTGTGTGTGTGTGTGAGTGTGTGTTCGTTTTTTTAAATAATGTATTTTGTGAAGTCAGATGCTTATTGCAATTTTCGGGAAATTAAATTAATTTAATTACAATTTATGAATCAGATATAATTACACTGACGTAATAGCATGGGGTTCCAATGAATATGCGCATGTGCATGGCAATCAGTAAAATTGTGAGTGATATGTTTTGAAACCTAGCAATTTGTATGATGTACTGTTGATTAATTTCCTTTCGTTTCAGTTTAAAGATACGTAATAACCTTGTTTATATTCGAAGGTTTATATTTCGCTCAAAATATAGGACACGTATTCAAATGGTCTGCCAGATTTGTTAACATTTTACTAACACATGTGAATACAAAATTCAAAACATGTTTCATCCTTCAATTTATTTCAATGCGCATGGAAAACTAGAATATCAGATTTTTAAAAAGGCGCAAACTTATACCTGGTGCTGTTCCACAATAAGTTGCAATTAATTGAAATTCAGAAAATAGCCTATGTACATTTGAACCAACCAGATTTGCGCATAAAGTCATAATGTTGTGTCTTCAATCGATTGTAACTCTTTGAGCAACACCCCGGGTCTTCATGGACGTAGTTACGTCGAACGAAGTCAATCAAAAACAAACATAATAACCTCATGCGCGTTTATGCATGTACACTTTGTTTTCATCTCCTGTAATCCATGGCACCACTTCTTTATGCTCTACTTCAAAAATTCTAACGTTTTTTCTTCTTCTTTAAAGGGAGAGATCCACTTTTGCAAGCCAAAATTCAAAAGTTGCGAGGTTATTTTCTTATATGAAAGGAAATGTCATTTAATAGCATGCCTGAAAAAATTAGGGCTTGAAATCTCTTTTTCGTGGAGTTATAGACCTAAAACTGAATAAACTGAGGGACGTCGGTTAATTAGGTACATACGTATTTTCGGCCGGTGAGTAAGTTTGTACATAGATTTCACGGAGTGCCAGATCGGTATGCATGACCCCTACGTGACCCGCGCTAGCTACGTGACTCGCGCATAAGTACTAATGTGTGAGCGTTTACCAAGCAAAATACCCAAACATCGCTTAAACTGACTACATGTAATTATATATTCTTTCTTTTTGAGATCTTTTTCCGTGACATACGTTAACAAATGTCAGCTTCACAATACCTTTACGAGAATTAGTACTATATTGTTGTAATATTATGCTAAATCAGTTGAACTCCTTTATTGACCGATATATAGTTTAAATGGAGGGACGCATTCGTTTTTCATTCGTAGAATCCAAATTAGAGGGCTATTCGCTCTGATTTTTTTTTTGCGTGTTACATTGATCCCCATCCGTAAACTGAAAGCTGTTCAGACGTTTTGTAAAAAGTGGACCTGTCCCTTTAACTAATGCTCAATAAATACAAACGAGTATTCGTAGCGATGATAACCGTATATCATTCCTCCAAAAATAATATTATTTTCATAGCGTACCGCCCCGCATGTTCGATAAAATAAACGAGACGATTTATCAACACTAATACCATCAATAAGATATCATATCTCCAATCTCGGTGGCGTCAAAATCCATATTGCGCTCTAAATCCCGATAACGGGAAAACTTTTCGATAAGTCAACCACGCATATGTTTGCATCCACTGTGAGCGACATTTATTCTTGCGATAAAACGATAATATAAAAGACTCAGAGCGCAAGCGAATTACTGTATACAGGATCCTTTATCCGCACGCATGGCGTCGCGGAGAGTGGCGCTCGGCCAATAGTTTTTGTCGAGCCCACCGAGGTGGAGGCCCGGCGCAGACAGAGCCGACTCGACCCAATCCGACTGGTTTTCAGCCTGATTAACTCAGTATGCGTTGCCTCAGGACCCCGGTTTTGCCAGTCAAGAGCCAGTCGGACGTCATTCGAGGCCAATTCGACATGTTGAATCGGCTCCGACTGAGCGAAACTGACTCTAGCCTGACTGAAAACCAGTCGGGTCGAGTCGGCTCTGTCTGCGCCGGGCTTAAGGGATCCAAATTGCGTCCGTCTGTCCTCCGTCCGTCGTCCGTCCGTTCGTCCATCCGTGACCTTACACAAATTTGAATAACTTTCCAACCCTACATCTGTTTGTAACCAATCTTGATTGGTAGATGCCCTATATTGGCCTCCATTATATTCTGGGGTCAAATGTCACATAAGTAGGTCAAAGGTCAAATGAGGTCAAATGTGAAAGTTTTGGGGTAAGAGTCTATTAGGGTTTATAACTTTCCAACACTGCATCTGTTTGTAACCAAACTTAATTGGTAGATGCCCTATATTGGCATCCATGATATTCTAGGGTCAAAGGTCAAATGTGAAAATTTACCTGCAAGACTCTATAATGGTTGATAACTTTCCAACCCTGCATCTGTTTGTAACCAAACTTCGTTGGCATGAATGCGCGCAATTGGGCGAGAAATGCACATAACGGCTATCACCTTGTTTTTTTTTATATCGCAACACCCCAATAAAGAAATGAAAAGTCGTTACCCCTCTAAAGTGACATTATTACCCTTCGCCACTGCTCAATAAAAACAAACGAGTGATCATAACGATGACAACCGAATAACCCTCCTCCTAAAATGGCATCATTTCCGTTTGCTTCATGGCAAATACAAAAAACGAATAATCATAACCGAATATCCCTCTTAATGATGGCATCATTTATCTTGCGCTGTATACGCCTCAATAAAAAAAGAGTCATGAAAACTCTTTATACTTGTATATCTCGTAACATTAAACTGTCCTCATATTGCAAAAGTGTCTCGTTTTAAAGGTTGGTCGTTGCTCAGCTACAGTAAGTTACCTTTACGCCTATTATTATTAGTATACTTTGTATGAGTGTATTTTAGCACGTATGTATTATACAGAGAGACTATTAATGGTGTTAATATTAGCGCATAATACAATGTATAAATGCGCTTTACATCATATCAATTATTGTTCTGTTTTCTCTATAAAGTGTCCAAGGAAATAAAACAGATCTTCATTACTAGTACATGTAACCCTAGGAAGTATGAACGAAATATTGTTCGGTCGAGGTACTGGCGAGCTAACGATCAGCGTCTTTTCGCACGGCGACGCAAGTGCTGAGTACGGGGTATTTAAATGAGCTGTGAGCGTCTCCGTACTCTGGCTACCGTCGCGATCTATTTGCAGTTTCGCAGTGAAGAATACACAGAACGTCTCCTTGCTCGAGTGACCAAGCGCGCTGATTGGCTAACCCCACTGACCTCTGGCTGACCCATTGAAGTAAGGGCTTACCACCACCTATCTACACCGCTCCTTAGTCGCTGTACACAGAACGCTATTTCGGCCAACTACCGTCGTAGGTTTGGACGCTACGCGGAAATTTTCGCTCTGAGTGCGACCCCCCGCTGAGATTAGCGTTGTAGAAGGCCGCGTCGCCGGTTGCGAAAACACGCTGATGTCATCATGACCATGTCATCTCGGAACGATGAACGTTTTATGAACTAATAATGCCTCACAGATCGTTGCAATGATTGTTTCCCTCTATAGGCTATACTATGTTATGATCGCTTTTTATGAAGTTTGCCCATAATGGGTAGGTAGTGTTTGAATGATAATGGTTTTCTTCTATACTCTATATAATGAGGGTGTTTATGAGTTGAGGAACTGATCAGTCTGAGTTTTTTTTTTTCATGCAATAACTTTCTTTTTGTCTTGCTTCCTTGATTTATCAATGCAGTGTACTTATCTTTATTGCAAATTATTATCGTGCCATTATTATTGGTTTTCAGATGTTGTTGTGTGGACATCAATTAAACAATAATACATCAAATTCGATTGCAAGTTTATATATAGGTGAACAAAAATGAAAAGCACGGTCACTTACAGGGACTTAGTAATATTGTCCAAATCCCAAAATCCAATTGGAATTCTAGCGGTTCCCTCATACCTTGTTTTATTCGTATTAACAGTAAAAGCATGGGACAGGTTTCGGTTTTTCAAATTTCCATTTCGTTCAAAAGATATGTACGTGTTCAGATATGAAATTATCTACGGGACCTTCTCAGCCGTGTACAAAGTAAGTGCAATGAGTAAGTGAATATCACTTTGCATTTTCGCTCATTTCTCGGCCATATACAATCCAATTAACTTGATATGTTCACACATTACTTTCTGGACATATCAGATCACACCAATACACATTCTATTAACCACCCATCAATGTTTTGCACTTGTCAACAAAGTTAATAGATCCCTTTAAAGTAACCTAGATGCGTGGAAGCGTAAGCTCGTAACAATCCAATCCAATATGCATGCATGCGATTTTCTGTAGAAGCAGAGATCTTCTCATACATGTCAGTGGAAGTTACAAGATAGGTAAACATCAATGAATAAGCATGATCAACCGAATTTCGAGTTAAAAAAAATCTCCAGTCGAGTATCAAGTACAGATGTCATACATTGACCCAGAAAGTCACTTCGCAGACAAAGACTACATGACCTATTATATGTGAAGGCGGGTGACTGGTGTCCTGGCTATATGCGTGGAGTCGGTTGCTGGCTGCATTTAGTCCAGATTCGGGCAAATCGGTAAACGGGGATTCTCAGGAGGGGAGCTATTCTTGCAACTATACAAAAACACACTAGTACTTAATTGTTTTTCTGTTTTGCTTCATGTGTTGTTTCTTAAATTAAGGTAGGGGCGTGACCACTTCGATGAACAGCAAGAATTGCCGCAGTAGGGGTGGATAAATAC
Source organism: Echinarachnius parma (assembly GCA_037951105.1). Classification (NCBI taxonomy): domain Eukaryota; kingdom Metazoa; phylum Echinodermata; class Echinoidea; order Clypeasteroida; family Echinarachniidae; genus Echinarachnius; species Echinarachnius parma. Next base: position 38,560 of record JBAMJV010006375.1, on the reverse strand, counting down.
ACCCTCACCTTCCCTCCCTCCTTAACTGCTACGCCCCCGTGTGGAGTGCGTCTTACACCGACGGCCCGCGGCTTGTAACGCGAGTCCTTCTAGCCTGCTATCCCACTCCTGCCGCTCGTTATGTGTAGATGTTTCTGTACACATCGGATCCATACTTAGTGCGAAAGTTGGAAGAATGTTTTGGAGTGAGACTTGCTATAGCCTCCTGTCTCGATCATGCCGTCCATTGTAACAAGTGTAGATGTTGCTTGTATGCATCAGGATCGAAAGCTTAGATCTTCCCTGATCCACATCTGACGTTTGTCCAAACACAATACAAATATGTGAAATTTGTTGGGGGAATGTCCCGTAACGCGAGCCTCCCTATAGCCTACGATACCGCTGCTGCCGCTCATTTTGTAGCACGTGTGACAAAGCAAGCGGCCCGTGGTAAGTGCTTACAAAAAACCGTTGATCCATACTTGCGAGAGTCGGGGAAAATACCTTGTGACGAGAGTCAGCTTCCTACCCACTGCTGCCGTTACTGCTGGAGGTTCTTAAAACGGGTGTTCTAGGACCAGCGGGGTTCGACTATCTATTCGCTGTCGATCAGGGGATGGATGCTCCTTTGACATTGAGATTGCAGTCTTCCCGTATCTAGAGTTCTTCGCGGCATCCATCGACTTTGCTAGGAATGGCTCTCCCGACAAAAGATGTAACGTCAGTCGTCCTCATGACAAAATGTCAAAAGATTATAGCTTGACTTCCGTTAAGGCACTGTAGGATCCCCTTACAATCGGAGTCGTGTGTGAACGCAATGGCATACATGTAGGTACGGCTACCCCCTCCAGTGGGGAGCTTACCCTCCTTTCCTACATCGCATCAGTCTGACACAGCATCAGACTCATCTTCTCTCACTCTCGCATAACTCTTATTATACTACTAAGTGGAACACCAGGGATATATCTTTATTATTTGGGTTTATGTAAGCGATGATATTGTAGATTACCCTTTCAATGTCAAATCATGAAATGATGCTGAATTTGCAAAATAAGTAGAAGCGCACAATTATAATACATGATATCATGTAGCTAATAATGGGTTCTTTATAGGACATAGGTTTATAGCGTAGATCGACGGTGATTTTATAAGATGCCAGCGTCTTGGTGACACCCCGAAACTTGCGATTCCTCTTCCTTATTTACGGTCATTTTGGACTTAGATCAATAATTTGCTACGGTCGAAAGCTCACCCCTTGACCCTCATCCGACGTACTTTGTCCAAACACAATGCAAATATGTCATGTATGTATTCATTCAATAACACAAATATCAATCTTGTTTTGAGCCATTTGTAAATTTATTTTCTGTATAGTAGACACTAAAATAGAAGTGTCGCTAAAAGTTACTTAAGTCTCAGATAATTATGTGGACAATGGGAGATGAGTTTGGCCGTCGGTCTCTTCGATTATAAACCCTCGTCAAGCTCCGAGATGCAACATCATCGCGGACTCTGTACCATATCAACACTATTTAATGGGAGATGAGTCTTGCTTATTGTAAAAGCCAAATTAAGGTGTGTGAACAAACAAAAACACCCACGAACAATTTCTCCGAAAGGAAACACCGATACTCTCAGGCATCCCTTTAAAATAACGCCAGACCTATTTTGCACACTTGTACTCCTACGGACAAATTGCTCTACTACTCGCACAGCAAGACTATAATAATGAGCGATGGGGGATTACGAAACCAGAAAAAAAAACTTCATATACGGAAAGATGGAAAGGGCGCCCTACTTCCTCCGCGACAGCGCATTTTTGTGTAAATATGTTTGTCCCCGTTTCTGGTCTTACGAAGGTATTGACAGCCGATATCTTGCCTCACGGACAGAGACGTGAGACCTTACAAACATGATCAATTGCTTCCTATCTGGCTCCTTTTGTTTTCCCCTATCCCGGTTCTCATCCTTCACCCTACTTACAGTTTCAGGTAGAGTTATAGTGTCGCAGGTAGGAGAGTGTATGACAACAACAAAATAAAAAAATATAATGTAACATTTATCACGCGTTGAACAGTTTAATATCTGGAAACTCTTAGAGGCACGAGACTTGATACCTTGCAAATATGATCCAATACCTCTTTTGTTTTTGTGTTCCTATTTTGTATAGTTTGGCAGGTCAAAGAGCCTATATGACACGAAAACTAAACGTATAATGCCACAATCTATCACGCCTTGAACGGTTTAATATCTGGAAACTCTCAGAGACACGAGACCTGATACGTTGCAAACATGATCCAATACCTCTTTTGTTTTTGTGTTCCTATTTTGATACTCACCCGTCATTTACTAGTACTTATGTTTTCAAGAAGAGTATAGAGTAAAGGCAATCAATAGTATCCACCTGTATTACAGTAAAGCTGAAAGTATATCGTAACATAATCATGTTAACTAAAGTTTAATGCCATGTTTAATGGATCACATTTAACTTTCCATATAACATCGTCATACAGGTGGGGACTGATAAACTCTCTTTCCCCACTCAACGTACGCATCTTTTACTCTACTTACATGACTGAGGTGTTCAGGATGAGTGTATAGTTCGGCATGAACAAACAAAACACATTTCCCGTAATATATTCTGTCCTTACTCCAGAAGAATACCGGGAAACTCTCAGAAAAGGAGTCATCAGGTCTTAAAGTGATATAGTAATTTTGTTGACATGTGCAAAAAGTGATGAATGGTGGATACAAATGTGTAGTTCTGTGATCTGATATGCCTACTAAGACGTGTGGAAACGTCACCGCTAAATAAATGATGTGATATTCGCTAACACATTGCACTGACTTTGTACACAGTTATGACTATCCAGTGGATAGTTAAACAATCTGAACACTTCAACCGTAAATTATTCTTTAAATGAAAGGGAAATCCGAAAAAACAAAAGCTGTTCCATGCTTCTTTTGGTAATAGGCATACAACAAGGTTTGAGTGAACCACTGGAGTTCTAAATAAGTTGTGTGGATTGAAACACGATACTAGATCCCTTTAATACTTCAATGCGATACCCCGCTCCTTTTGTTTTTTTATCACGTTACTCATTTGTCATTCTACTTACATGACTTAGATGTACCGCTTATCCATGTTATCAGGTGACTTCAGATCCTATCTCACTTACATCATGTTTGTGGGGTTTCTGCCTCGTGGCCCCCACCCCCCCCCCCCCCCCCCCAATATACCCCTGTCCATGGTGTCTGCCCATTCATCCTTGTCAATACCTCGATCTTCTTTTAGACTCTTCTACCACCTTCTTCTCTTAAACATTTCCAAGCGTGGGGATGCTCCACTGGGGATCGCCATTTTGACATAATAGGCGTAGGCTATAGTTGATACGTAGGCTAGTTTGTGCGCGCTACGTAACACTGAGTCAGCGTGCATTAAGCAGGGCGTTCGCAAGATGGCACCGCGCATCTGAATTATGAATCCGAACCAACTTTATATAGATCTACTCTCACTTCCTTCCCCTGTCTCCCCATACACCCCCGTCCATGCACCTGTCCGCCTCTACATTATATCCTTGGCAATACACCTGGGATCTTCTGTACAACTCTTCCTACTTAATCAATTTTGTTAGATTATAATCTCCTCATTTTCTCCATTTATAGCTTATCCCGTTTTGTTTTTTGGAACCCTTTCTCCCCCCCCCCCCCCCCCCCACCATATATCTACGGTGCCTACCTCTCTTACCTTGTCATTCTTAATTTAAACTCTTCCTATGTATACTTCATCTACTGCTTTCTTCCTATGCAATCGTTTCCTACTCTAATCTAGCTCATCTTACTTCATTACCCTTCATCCCCCAATAAACTCCTGTCTAGGGTGTCTGTCACTTTATTCTTGTCAATGCCCTTATGATCTTGTTTTGTTAACGTATATACTCTTCATACTATATTGTATATTATATAACTCCCTTCTTTTAAGTAATTAGCTTCCCCTTCTCCATCTACAGCTTATCACCTTATTGTTGTAAGGTCACTGTTATAATAATAATAATAATGATAATAATAATAATGATAATAATAATAATGATAATAATAATAATAATAATAATAATAATAATAATAATAATAATAATAATAATAATAATAATAATAATAATAATAATAATAATAATAATAATAATATATATTTATAGAGCGTTAATTGCAATAAGCCTCTAAGCGCTGTTATGTGGGCATTTCTCCCAAATTAAACAATTCAAGAATTCGATAGTGAAGATTTTGATTCGTCCAGGAAAATGTTCATGAAGTCGAAAATTGAATCTAAGCAACTGGACTTACTATTTGTGGAGTAGAACATCTAAGTTGCTTCTTAGCTAAACTGGCTTGAGTAGAGAAGATTACTGGTGAAAAGCGGTTGAATTCACTGAGCTGAGGGATCCTCTATTGTTCAAGATTATCAAATTCAAGAATTGGTAAACGTTAATATTCTCATGTTAGTACTGTTTGGTGTATATACTTTATACTGGTGTAAATTGCATTTGAAATTGAAATTAATCCGATTTATTTTCATATTTTTTTGCAAAATGTACATGAGCTCTGTATTTACAAGAAAACAAACACAAACAAACATAATCAATACTATTCCAAAATGTATTATTCAACGTTGCATGCTAAGCGAAATATCAAACCGTAACAACGCGCCGTAATTACTTGTATATAATTATGATCTATGCATCACAACTATGTGGTTTAATTAACTCGAATGTTCTGTTGCATGAAATTTATTGATACATTTTGGTCTCTGTAATAGGGACCTAACGTTTCCCCTTTTTTCACAAACGACACATCGTTGTTTGATTTAAATCAGTACTAGTGCGCACCTCTAATGAACCGCACACACCGTTTACGCACAACCCTACACGGCCAGTGGCGTAGCCCGAACAGGCATTGGTAGTGGGAGGGGGGGGGGGGGCGTTCAGAGTCGTATATACGGCTCTGGTGCTAGAACAGGGTGGGGGATTGATTACTTTGTGGAGGTGTTCACTACCCATTATGTTAAGGTTATGTCGTATGTCTTTATTTCTATATTTAAACAATCAACGAGTGTATTTATGTAGTAAGTAATTGATTAATTTATGTATTTAGTTATTTCAGTTGGTTTAATATTGTATTAATTCTGTATTATTATCCTTGTCATATTATTATCTTAAATTAATTTAATTTATCACAATCATTAATTAAGCTTGTTATACGTTCATGTATTTGAGGTTTTTCAACGTGGGGCAAGCAGTGAGTAGGGCAAAAAAAAATGGCCAGCGCCCCCACTTGCCCCCCCCCCCCCCCATCCTCCATCCCCAACCCCAATTAGTATCCACCACCGACACAAATTACTCATTTACACCCCTGGTCAACAAAAGGCTCATTTATGACGTCATGGTCCAAGGTCGATCCCATAACAAGAGTTCGTGCCAAAGTCGCAGTTAACGAGAGTGAAATTACCGTGGGTGAAATATTAAGGTTATATTTATGTTATTACGCGGACTCTAGACTTGCGTAGACCAATTTCAAGCCATTAGGGTCGATGTTTTATGATGATGGCTTAGTATAGTGATTGTCGTTTTGAACGCTGTGCAATTTGAATGGAGTATGCTAATTAAAACAATGAACCTTTTGCATCTATACTTTGCATGTTTTTTTAATACAGTCAAACCCGACTATAAAGACCGCCCAAGGGAGGCAGAAAGGTGGTACAGTCAAACCTGTCTGTTAGCGGCCAACTGTCTATAGCAGCCAACCTGTCTATAGTGGCTACCGAAAGTGATCCCCTACTCAGAAAAAAAAACAGTGTTATAGAACCTGTCTACGGTCTATAGAGGTCACCTGTCTACAGTGGCCACTTTTCTTCTTTCCCTTTGGTGGTCATTATACACAGGTTTGGCTGTCTTCGTACGACAGGTTCATTTACTTGTTAACTGCTTCCAACGAAATTTAGATAAGTGGTCTTGAAAGTCTGTACAGTACTGCAGCTGGTAGCAGCTAGGGCGGGTTTGCCAGTAATATTGCTCGTCTAAATTATGTCTAAATTAGTAAATCATGCACTGTTCAATAGAATTCCAAATTAATGAAAAGGGAAGAAAATAAATGATAATTTGAAACAGTATAAGAGTTAAATATAAATGCACCTTTGACCTAAAGTAAAGGGGGAATCGGATAATCGTCGCATGTTAGCAATTATGAACATGATTGCTGTTTATCTCAAACCGACTAATTTGAGATCTACCCCTCAACACTGGCCCGCAGCTTAACAAATGGCTTGACCTTGTCATTGATATCGCCTTGGCATTGGGAAATTGAGATTGCTAAAAAGAGCTACTCTTATAAACTCTGCCCAATCATGCCAATAAATTAAATTCTTCCCTAGATTTTGTCAGGGTCTGTGTAAATGTGTGCGTGTGTGTGTGAGTGCGTGAGGGTGTATGTGTGTTTGATTGTGTGTGTATGTGTGTGAATGTGTAATTATCTTTTCGTGAGTGTATGTGATTGTGTCAATGCGTGAGTTTGTGTGCATGTGCGTGTGTTTATGCGATGTGTCTTTGACAACGTGTTTATTGAACGACGAGATACTGCCTACCCCCCCCCCCCCCCCCAGTATAAGGTATGATCCAGAGCAGTGTGTGTATGTGCGTGTGTTGTGTGTTTGTACACGTGATTATTGAGCAACCTGTTATGTTTATGTCCCCCCCCCCCCCCCCCCCTTCGACTAAAAGTAAATGTGACGTGGTTAGTGGTCGACCGTGGGGGTTTTAATTTAATGAAAATAACGATTATAATTAAAGAAAAAATAATGACGCCATTTGCACTATGACAACCCATGCTATATAAATATTGAATCATCATAAGTATACAAGTGTGTACAAGTATATGGTTGCAGTACAATGTAGGGACGATCATAATGAATTATGATATCAGAGATAGATGCCTAACGCTGAAGAGCACATGGAAGATGGGAGTTGAAACACTAATTTGTTTGAGATTTTGTTATGGTGTAACGATATCTTGGTAAAATTAATGTTTCAAGTTGACACATCTTATAAAGATGAACACATTGGGCCATTTATTTCATTTTAGACCTCAGGACAAAAATACATTATATCAATATAAAAGTCAATGAAGGCAGCATCACCCCGTAAAACAAAACCGAAACAGTGAAACGCAAATAAACATGTGGACATTTTGAAATTTAGAAACAAATATTGAATACGCTAGTTCTTCTCAAAGTATATATATAGTTATCATGTTTTATCATGGAATTCTTTATATTATTTTGTGCGAAATAATGTATAAGGAAAACTAGCATTTCGAAACGTATTCCAGTTTAACATTTTCTATGTTGATGTACATTAATGTAAACATAACATACACAAAACATAAACACTTGTCAAATCGCCGATTTTGGAATATAAATGTACATTAAAACGCATATACAATGTATGCATCCCAAGACATGGCGGAAAACTGATCTGGGAGAGAACGAGTGGTGGTAATGAAAACCATTCGCGATTTGCAAATCAATGTCCAACAGCCCAGCTGCACATTCCGTAATCAGCTTCACAGAACGTGATTAAAGATGATTGATTTTGCACTTTCATCGAGGGCCAATAAGCCACCGACAAAAGACAAGAGAGAGAAAACACAAACTGTTAAACGTTAATAGTGCGATGCGCTGGAACAATTTTTTTCTTCATGGTTTTAAGTTTGTGTCCGACGACACGACTTCACAATAATAGTTTGCGCCTTTGAATTGTCACTCTTTTAATCATTCAATTTGTTTTTTCTGCAAGAAAAGTGCACATTTAGGTATTTGGCACCATAGATATGAGCCAAACCTTTTCCATGGAAATGGGGGATACAAAGTAATGATATGTTACATCATTGTCTTGTACTCTTTTTTAAATAATGTTTAGGTACAAAAGTACGCATGCGGTGTGTTGTTTCCAAACTCGAACTTGATGTGGTTCGGGGGATACGAAGAAAATAAACGTTTACGCCGCTGTCTTGACATGGATTCTTTTAATATTGTTTTGTGACGGGAAAACGCGTGAAGTGGTTACTTTTCAGAATTATGAAGAATAACTTTGCAATGGAATTAAAAATACGACGATATAATATTAGCTTCCACGGTTCATTTGTAATCTTTTCAGTATTGTTTTGTAACAAAAGTGCGCATTTAGTATTATTATGTCCATAATTATAAGTACAACTTGATGTGTTTTATCTTGTTATATAATCTGGGTTATAGCCTCTTCAGTGCTTATGCTCTGTTCTCCCAGCAGAGGGACCTTTGACTAATATTAGAATTACATCAATATGTCCAGCACTTAACGTGGACTCTCTCCACTCCCTGAGGAGCATTCCGGCAGGTGCTACTTTATAGTGCATTCATGCTTTACACACCCCATTCCTGTCGATTTATACCCATGTATTACATTTACTGGTGAAGGACAACAATCGATAAGTTTCGAACTCGGCTCCCATGGTTCGAAGTTAAGCGCTTATCCGATCGTGCCACAACACCTCCGCGGATTATACGAGAAATGATAATTCAGACCCCAGTTATGCAATAGTGCAATACTATTTGTATATCGTTTAGGATCCTGTCTTTAAAATCTGTCATTATGTTTCTTGACAAAACAAATAATGCACAAGGATTATTGGTGTATTATCTCTGGTAAATTAATTACAATTTGAAAAGGGAAAACTAATCGTTTACGCCGCGGCCTGCCTACCTTTAATAATAGCTTGTGACGAAAGAGAACGATGCAGGATCGGAAAACAAAATCAAAAGCTTTAGACCGACGAGATTGTATAGGTAGGGGAGAAATTCCCGGTATGTATAGATCATTGCCACGCGGTAGGGATATTGAAAAATTGACGAAAAGTCGCCGCAGAGGATGAGATGAAATTGTGAAAAGATCATATTTCCGTAGTTATTGATAATCTTGTCGGAGCTGACGCGTCTTTGCGAGAGGGGAAATTACGACATTGATCCACAGGGGGGTGTGGGGTTAGACAGGGGTGTCAGGTGGTAGGTTTACTTTTAATACTCTTTTTAGGGGGAGGGGGGGACAAAGAGGTGAACAATGTTTGTCATCATGATGTGGGCGAGATGAGATGTACACATAGTTGGTTGTAAATGGGCCTAATGCATGCAAACTAGCAATCGCTAGTCAGAAATTGTTTCAAGCACCATTAAGAGTTAAAGCAAATGCTTAGATTTAATTATGCATTAATTAATTATGTGTGCATTCGCCATTGCTTGTTTTATGCATACCGATTTAAGCAAAAGGCTAACGCAAGCATTCGCTATACTTTGTATGCATAATAATTGTGCCCAGTAAGTATATTGTTAGCGGATTGCATCTATTCATTTATCAGTAAGTGTAATGTGTGTATTCTACTTATTAAGTTGTTCATCCTTAGCCTTACTCCTATACTTTAAAGGGCGAGAGTATTATCCACGCATCGGTCTTGTACAGCTACATATTACGTTCTGTTCATGACAGTGACGTAAACGTGGTTAATTCAGACAAGAAGAGGGCAGTGGAGTAGCTAAAGATTGGTTAGAGCACGGGGGCACGTGCCCCCCCCCCCCCCCCCCACCATGTACACCTACATACGTGTCCCCAATACTTTGGCAAAAACCTTACATTAAAAAACATAGGGCTGAAAATGTGAACAAACTTAAGAAATAAAAAGGATGTGGCCCCAATTATTCCCGTATCCCAACTTCCCAAATCAATCAGACCATGCTAGGCCACTGGAGGAGGGGCCAGTGTTATCCATGGGATGATGGGCAAGATGATCTAGAAATAAGCATAATAACTGTTATGACCAGCCGCCAAACTTAGGCGATAAGATTTTTTTCTAGCTTTCAAGCAGGGCTAAATTATAATATTTGTTTTCAGAGATACGTACAAGTTTAGTCACTTTAAATTCAATTTAACCAGAGTTCGCCTTTCGCTTTAATGCTGCCTTGCTTATAGGAGGTTGGTGATTATTTTCCAAGGGGAGGGTCAAATGCCCTTCTACCATTCCCGCCTCCCCCTAGCTATACTCCACTGCTTTACGATCTCTTCTTCACACACTGATGACAAAGATGACTTTTCTAGTTGAAATGTTGTGACATCTCAATTTATTCTAGACGGAGAAATAAAAGGAGGGATCCACATATTGGAGTACTCGAAAACAAAGATGCATCGTAGGCAGTATCATAGGCAAAATAATAAAGTCGACCTTGATCAACGATAATTCGCCACATTATTTTAGCCATCGCAGAACGCAAGAGTGCTGGGGGCGTTGTAATATTATTGCGCATTTAATGTTACCTGGATTTGCTTATATACAAATTGCAATGTCAGAATGAATTTCTTATTTTCCATTATAGCTACTTTGTATAGAGCGACTCGGTGAACTCTATACGTACCATAGTACACACGTGTCTGTGTGTTATAAGTAGTTTATGTTTGTTTTTGTTTTATTGATCACCAAACAGGTTATAATAAATAAATGTTCAGGACAGACAACACAACATCACACAAAATCAATATCACTTCTCCCCATACCTTTATAATATAATAGTTACAGAATTTTGGACATGCATGTTTCTTGAGCAAGATTCAACCATATAATGTAAGGAGAAAAATACTTCATGCAAATGCAGAGTATTCTTATCATCTGCCACATTAGTTCAGTATATTGCTTTATTTTCACGGACATAATAAGCCAAAGTCTAATTCAACTTATTCAAATCCACATCGAACGATATTGTAATAACGCGGTTACGCGTTAAGTCTCATACCGAGAGGATTAACATGATGAAACTTGAAAGGCAATTAGTAATTGTGTCGAAATCACCCAAAATGGTGGAACTTTAGCTGTTCTTTCATGGAACGGGTTTTGGTTTTTCTTCAGTTTACTATTTCGTTATTTGCATATCAATTAATGAATAATTCTCATCGTGATAGGTTCAGTTACATTGTTCCAAATACAATATAAAAATTGCGTAATTTATATAATTAGAAGGGAACAAAGGCGAGAATCTCACAGGGCAACTATTGCCCCCCCCCCCCCCCCCGCGCCCCGCTGTACCCCTACCCCTCGCCCCCGTCCCTCTCCTTCCTCCTTGTCCCAGCTCTTGTCCCCCGTTATCAACGTTTCCATGGTTACTCAAATACCCTAATATGAGCGTCACCCTAGAGAAAGTGTAGACACCTATTCCAGACGCACTAATGGCGCGAGATTGGGTGACGAGCCCGCCGGGATTTCGTCCAATTCCAAAAAGTGATTTATTGCCATTTTCTTCCTTTTTTTGTCTGTATCCATGGTTTCCATTTCCGTTGTTTCTTATATAACGGTGACAATTTTCCTTCCTTCTTTTCCTGTGTTTTCCTCCTCCTTTTCCGTTGTTTTGAACATTTTTTAAAATCTTGTTTAATGTCATCCACTTACTCCCATTTTCGTTTCTAATATGTTGAACTAGTTTATGATGTTTACCGGGGAACAAGGGTGGAGATAATTGGTACTAGGAAAAGACGGATATAACTATACGATAAAACAAAATGGAAAAGAAAATTAATGGAGTTCAATGCACTAATTGAGGCAGAAGTTACAAAATAAATACCAGTGTGTGTGTTTTTTTTTCCCCTTTTATAATTGTAAAGGTGTACCGATAAAAATGTTATGAATTGTTGTTTGACTAGGTTGGTGGTTCGACTATAATAGCTGGTTAGTTTTCTTCACATGCTCTGTAATGTTTTCAATAGATGATTATATTTCTTGCCTTTGTAATATTGTCCGTAATTACAACCTCTCGCATATTTAAGATGAGACAAGTGAATACAGTTTTTTCGGGACTAGTCCTGAATGGGTTTATATTTTTCCGAAATGGATTAATATCTTACGCTTTGAGGAATACGTGAAGGAGATGAAACTGATTAACTTTGAATCTATATAAAATATACAAATATAAACAAATAATCGCGATGGGATATTTCGAAAATACTAACTTGTCCATCAATTCTTATCCCCTTCGCCACACAGATGACGGAAAGACTATTCGATGTGACAAACAGGAAATAATTGAGGACATCTTTGAGGAATACGTGAACGAGGTCAACTGTAGATATAAAATACAACATCCGTATAATCTTCATAATGACGCCATGTTACTCTCACGCTTTTTTTCTATTGTGCACAGATGACGGGAAGCCGCTACGAGGTGACGAGCAGGCTGTGTTCGAGGATATCTTTGAGGATTACGTGAAGGAGATGCGACCGGTCAACAACAACAAGGACCAAGTCCTCGTCAACTTCACCATCAAGGTCAAACAGATTGTCGACATTGTAAGTCAAATTCACTATTTGTTTTAAAATAATACTTTTACTCAGTATACTTTCAAATGAATGTAATTATATTGTTCATGCAAGGTTTTATAACACAGGTTGTATTTCATTATGTGAATGGTTGGTTCTTTCTTGGAGGGTCCTCCGGAGGACTGTGGTAGTCATAGTTGTGACCAGTTGACTGTATGGGGATCGTGGTCTTGAAAAGAACTATGTCATGACTACTATGACTACGGCGACTGTAAATTTTGAGTATTGCAGGGAAGGAGAGTGTTGTAGGAAAGACTCGGCGTTACGGGCAGGTTAGCTGCCCGCTTTTAATTATGATTATAGGATTTCTCGGTCAATTTCGTAAGTTGGCAACACGAATTCATTTTGTGTGCATTCAATTTCGCCGATTTTGTCACCGCAGCTGTATTTTGCAGTTCAAATTCGTTTTGTAGCATTCGAATTCATATAATAGTCATTCGAAAACATTTTGTTTGCATTCGATATAAAACCTGTTTCTATTTCGTAAAATTGTCATTCAATTTAAAGCGAGAAAATTTGTGAGTACGTAATACCGCCTTCCGTGAAATCCGTCGGCGAAATTGAATGCAAATAGCGTGTTTTTTAATTTAATGTTAAAAGTGGTAAATCACTTGACCGAAGAGCTAAATCGTATGAACAAAATGCAATTTTGAACCACAATTGCAAGCCTTCAGCTCAATTTCACGAAATTGAATGACACGCTTATAAAAACGAATGAGAAGCTTACGAAATTGGCCGAGAAAACCCATATTAATGTATTACTTTATACAATGATCCAGAACAATAAGTACATCGATTCATTGTGATAAAGTATTGTGCAGAGGAATCCTTATACAATTGTCTAGAGATTTCAACGTTATAACACAAACTGAACCCGCATCATTAAAGTCATACAAATCGTCTACATTGTGAGTCAAATTGTTTAATATTGTATAATATAACCCCGTGAAATGTAATTGTATAGTAAACGATTGAAATGTCATACTTTAGGAGTATATTCAGGTTTGCACGAATGCATGACACGGGAAGTGCCGCCTCATGCAGATATCGATCAATAATAACATTCAATATGTCACATGTAAGTGCGAAGTGTGGCAGGTTTTAACTCTTACTCGGTTCATATGACACCCCAGATTTATGAACTCTCTCTTAGTTTGCGGTAAAAATGTGAACCTCATTCAGACCTGTCAGTGAGTAATGTGACAATCGATAGTTTCCACTTTTTTCGATGTGAAGTCATGTTCGTTTCTGGCAAGAACCTATGAGATAAGGTCGACGACCTAGCTAAAGCCCGGCGCAGACAGAGCCAAATCGACTTCTCAATGTCCTTCGTTCAGTTCATCCCCTCCTCAAGTTACACCAACCACCTTCATGTCCTTCCTCAAAGAAATACATTACACCACATTGTTTTTTTTCCTGGCTCTTGTTGCTCCCATTGAGGGAAACCTTCTCCCCACAATCTGTGCCTGCCCCTATAACGTGCGGTTAGTCACATAAAGCATCGATGTTAGAAAGATCGATCTAAGTTAGTTCAATATCCATCGATGTGGAAATTAGTACGTGTATTGGTGTGTGTATGGACATGCAATGATAGAAAGATCGATCTATGTTTGTAAGACAAACATCGATGTTTAAATGTTACCTGCATTGTGTTTTGTAGACATGCAGTGGTGTCTTGCGTTGATCAATCAGATGGCTATATTTCAGATTTAATGAGTACTACTTATCGTCGAAGTACACACACAGCTTTCACTATGTGGTAGAACATCTTCGATGTTTAACCGCTCGTCAGATGCCCCGGTATGGTTTGCCCTGGTTACGATACTGGAGGTGAATTCACATTGATGATATCAGCACCCTCCCACCTTGGGAAGGGGCTGAGGGCGCTCCCATCTTGGCGTAGATTTTCACTTTGAATGAACGTCAGAACTAACAAAACAACAACAACAACCCTCCCACCTTGAATATTCTCGAAACTTGCCTGACATGCAACTTATTTTTTTTCTTTTCTTCAAATCCTTCAAATTCCTTCAAATTCTTCAAATACAAATCACAAAATTACTTGTGCCACGAAGGAACAGGCGTTAAAATAACATAATTAAGAAACAAAAGTACAGAACCACAGAAATGTTAATAATAAAACGCTGATGATGGGGTAGCACAGGTTTGTGGACGTAATACTTGCTGACGTTCGGTTAAACGGGTGACAGACCGTGACAATACCCATTACCTTTTTATTAAAGGGGAAACTGCTTAGCTGATAATTAATCATCACGATGTGTTGATGGATAGTTTCAGCGAGTATATTCTAGAGAAATGTTTTTTCATAGAAATATTTTTAAAAACAGTAATTATTTAGGTCGCTAGCAAAAATCACTCAGCATCCTCCCATTATCAACGGAACAAATCGATACAGTCTGATGCTGATTTTCCTGGAAGATATTTGCTCAGGTTTGCAAACAGAAGACGGGATGAAACTGAGCCAAAACAGCTGCAGCGGAGATCAAACCTCGCTATCCCATTGCTGGTAATGGCATGAATTAGGGGACAACGGGGCAATAAATGCCCCCCTCATCTGTATATAATTTCGTTATGTACAGCCCCTCACAGTTTCGCCCCACCTGTGTAATGATTTCGTAATTATTACCCCTTATAGTAACTCACCCCCACCCCCACCCCCGTACTTGTATATTAGTTAGAAATTCGTACCCTCATATTGCTGCCCTCCACCCAAACATGTACATTATATGAGTTATGTATGTTTAAGACTTCATAGTCTTCCCCTCTCACAGTGTCCCCCCCCCCCCCCCCCCATTACTACCCTGTGGGGACATTGGGTCCAGGGCTGACCCCCCACAAATACCACTCACATCCGTCATGTGAACTTATCCCCCCCCCCCTCCCCCCCCCCCCCTCCCCCCCCCCCCACATCTTCGTCTCTGGTTTGATGAGGCGTGCCCATGCACTGATTACAGGGTTTCTACTTGGATAGAAAGGGACAGTCCATGCGTTATGCGTGCGTGTGTTCAGGCGGTTGTCATGTTCTATTCGTTCTCCGCTTCGTTATACCATGCCGCGAACACGACATGGCGGGCTATGGTTACGGCTTATACCCACGTCGACACCGTGGTCGAGATACGGGGGGAGATTTACGTGTTTGACATATCCAGAGTATTTATAGTAGTGAGAACGCTGCTCTGCAAGCTGGTCCTGCATAAAAGTTATGATAGTACATACTGTATAACCAATATTAAAATATAAGTATGCAAAGAGTTATGATTTGTAACAATTAATCCACGGTTTAGGTCATGTAATCCTTAATTTAAGAAGCCAGTCCTCTAATCAAACAAGTTATTCTTATATTTTAGGAATTAATCACATCTTAGGAACGAATCCCTAAAAATGTAAGAAATAATCCTCTAATAAAGGATTGAATTCTCCGTTTTAGGCGTTAATCCTCTGACTCTCGAATCAAGTGTGGCGTGTGAACGCGAGATGATAAACGGTTTGCTCACCTGTGCGCTGAGTCCTCGGTACATACACGGTCGTCCGCCGAATTGCCGGGCAACGCTCGTCCACTGAAGAGGGTGCGGTGTTTGCCCGGGGGCAGGGCTCAAGCGGACGGCACTGTGTCGATTTAAGAGTCATTGCAACCTGACGCCATGTCCACTTCTAAATAGACGTCTTTTTTTTCTTTACTTTTTTTTGTTGCAGACTCACGATTCATATATAGTGCCCATGACGTGCATGCTTTGGTCAATAAACAGTGATTTTTAATTTAATAATTATGATATCGATCATCGTGAGTAAAAAATATTGTATAGTGTTTGATCTTGAACTTTCAGATATTTATGACGTGGATTTTTGTTTTCAAATATATTTTGATTTGATATGACTATATCGATCAATGGAAGAAAATAATACCAGATATCTTGAGATTCAAAATAGACAGTCCTATGTGAACAACAAAACATTAACTTTAATAAACGAATCGCTCTGCGTTACATAGGAAACAAATTAATTCATGCTTTACGCTGAACGGTGTGTTTGATGTTGATTTCTTTTACAGCACTCTGATTGGTCATGAGTAACATTCGTCCAATGTTGTTAAAATATGAAAATAATAATCATCTCTCTTACAATCATTGCTCGATGTTGTTTGGTATTTATTAAAGCTTCTTTCTTTTTTACAGCTAATCATTGCAAGCCATAGGAGCGTAGCCAGTAACACGACAAGAATGTCCCCAGAGCGTCAAAAACCTATGACTGATGTCTCGTAGCCTTTTGACAAGACCTCACGTCTGAATGGGGGGAACAATAATGCTGTCGAGAACGACCATCACACGAGTTTGTGCACGTTGCTTATTTCTTTTCCATCAGTCGCTTCGGACGTTAAACCGCGATGCCTTGTAGCAAGGCTATACTGTCCAGGTGGACCTGTGACTCCAGTGTTAGATGACCATGGGCATCGCGCGCTTCGCACCGATGGTGTCATCTAACCGTGAAAAATAATACTGGTGGGAGTCGTCTCACGGACAAGCAGGTCCTTAAAGGGGACCACCAGGCAACACATAATTATAATATGTTTTGGTAGCGTTGTGTGATATCAAATAGATGCCCAACACTTTGCAATGGGTTGTGTAATTCATTAACAATGCAATTAATTATTACCACCACTTACGGAGCCATTATGGCCTCATGGTTCCATGCCAAACGTCTGGGAGTGCGCCAATTCTATTCACGCGTACGTTTAGAGATATTCAAATCACGGGCGATGCATTCGTCCTAGACAAAAGGTAGTCCTCGTATGCAGACCCATAAACACATGTTGTAGTATGGTGATGCTACTAAAAGTTGTACCTTTTATTTATAAGGATATTATTTCTTATTCTTGGTGGTGATACACTTTAAAATACGAAGTTGCATGAAAGCAAGTCAGACTCTGTTGAAGAAAATATAATTTTAGAGTTTGTATACCAGAGAAAATTTGAACGAGAAGTTCACATTTCTTGTGATTACTTTGACCACTAGCCTTTCCATTTTCAATCGGTCTCACAGATGCTTACTGTAGTCTAGTAATTGCAGACCCTTATTGTACTTCGTGTTTATTCTTAATGTTTATTAACCACATGAGAGTTTAATTTTGGACCTTCGTTGTCTTGTGCAAAATCATTTGTAGGATAAGTCGGTCATGTATTGTTTTCATTCAGTGTGCATGCAGAAAATGCGGAAAACGCATGTCAAACGGATTTTTTTTTGCCAATTTGTACAAGCAAAAATGAAAATGAAGGAAATAAAAAAGGAACCTGTTTTCGGAGAAGCTAAACATGTTTCACTTTCATTCAAATATTAATACTGTAACTTGTAAGTTCACTGAGTCGGTGTGATTATCACACCGTGCGCAATGCGTTCGCAAGTTGGCACCGCGCGTCTGATTTACGAATCTGATCCCCCTTTAAAGGGATCTAGTAACATTGTCCAAAATAATCCAGAAAACTAATACTTGGCACTCTTATGGCTCTCTCATACCTTCGCATTATCAATAGAAGCACGGAACCGGTTTTCTTTTTTCTAATTCCTCTATCGTTAAAAAGATACTTACAATTGAAGTGCTCAGATTCTTAAACTGCGTACAAAGCCAGTGCAATGAGTTAGCGAATATCACTGTGCGTTTTCGCTCATTACTCTGTCATATTTACATCCATTTAACCTTAAATTTTCTCACATTACTTAGTTGGTATATCACTTCACAACAATACACATTTCATCAACTATTCGTTACTTTTTGCACAGGTCAACGAAGTTACTAGATCCCCTTAATGAAGCGTGTTACAACATAGTCAGCAAAATCCAACTCGTTATTGGATGTCCTTTAATATTATGACGTGTCCTTTAATATCATGACGTCATACTATCCACCCCCATAGTGGTTGTGGAACCAGGTTTAGTCTCCGTGTAACAACCCTCGGAACATTGGCTGATTTGTTGGCCTAGTTACAACCCTGCTATCTGAAGCAGATATGAACATACTTGTTTAACCGGTTTTTATGCAGTGTGCATTAAACGATAGACCAAGATTTGATGTGATGATTGTGTTATATAAAGAAGATGATAGATTATTCTATTGATTATTTACCGACCATTTTCAGCAAAGGGAAACAATCTTAAGTTACCCCCCCCCCCCCCCCCCCACCCCACCCCTCCATGACGATAATTTAATACAAACAAAGTCTCAGAGAGATCACCCAATCCAATTGATTATTTACCCACTGTTTGGGCAAAGGACAACATGTTACACCATCAAAGAGTGAGACAATCCAATCAATTATTTAACCACCGTTTGGGTGAAGGGCAACACTGTTTAGAAGTAGGTCTCCCCTTTATAATGTGTCCGTAATTTAATGTAAACCATTAACCGGCGTCAAACACGCTACCGGCCTGCACGATCACGGAGCAAGATCGATTGAATGGCGGCCCGCTCAAGGCGGCGTGAAGTCGCATACAAAACGGGCGACAATTAAAGCGAGACCGCTGAATCACCGCTGGTTATTTTTTAAAGGGAATATAATATTGTATTATTATGTAGAAGTGAGAATCACGTGATAGATTGGGACATATTGGGCGGACTGCTTCAAGTGTGTTCACCGCGAGATTTTGTCGAATTCTGTGTGTAATACGTAGCAAATTATTTCTCGTCTCATCACGAAATATTTGCTCGAAAGTTTACAAAACGCCGAGTTGGGCCTATTGGCTGACCCATCGCTACACGAGCGAAGATATTATTATTTTTTAGGAATGGTTTTGAGATTGGCAGTTCATAAATACAATTTAGTATGGCAAACATCGCAAATTAAACAAACTGCGACAATTATATCCACATTAGTGATGTTACGTTAAAATTAAGGTTGGTTGATAAAATGCATTCATAACTTTTTGAAGAAATGATTACAAACGGTGCGTCAACTCGTCAACGATATCGTTGAATAAATTTTTTTAAAGTTGGATTTATGACAGGCCTACTTCATTCTTAAAACAGATTTTGAGTTATAAACCATGTATGAATATCGCGGATTAGATCCCTTTTATAGCTATTATAAAAGCTAACGCAATTATTGATTTTGAAGAAAATGTTGACGGAATTACGTTTTTAACATTACAGCAAAACAGTTCCTTTAAAATCGCGAACGCTTATTGACGGTGATATCAATCGTGAAGTGTAATAACCACGGCCACAAAGGAGGAACATTCGCTCGTTGTTTTACTTTTAAATGAGCATCTCGCACGAAATTGGTGAGTTGAAGTGAGACACCATAAGACCTCTTACTTAGACACCTCGGGAGGTTTTATTAGTGAAGACTACCGCGAGCGGATTTTAACTCTCACAGCGCGAATGGAGCGGGGGGTTTTACTTCTCAACGCTTATTGTCCATATGCCACACTATATTTGACATGGTGAACATTATAACCAAATGGTTAAGGGTGTAGCGAACTGATTATATATACCGTGTGTGATTCTAATCGTGCGGCGTAATATTCTAAGCCACCTAAATGAGGAACATCTCGTGTTGTTTTTGCCTCTTGCGCGAGAGAGCATCGATCATCTTCCACCTATTGCTCAGGAGGGGGGAACTGTAGACAGGGGCATAGCTCGGGGGGGGGGGGCGACACAAGGTGGCATGTGCCCCTTTGTCACTTTTTTCATTATTATTCTCGCCCTTTGGTGCTTGGGGACTCTTGCTCTCCCCTGCCCCCCCCCCCCCCCGAATATCCATGGGAAAATAAAAAATATAGAAATGCATTACATGTTTGTATTTGGGTCACGCTGCCCCCCTCGTGAGTAACCGGCCCCTCCCCCTCCATTGGCCCCTAAGATGAGCAAAGATGCCATAGCCTTGATAATGTCTAATGAGTGTCTTATCTACTTTGGCGCTTTTATTCAAAGGTATAACAACTTACCCACTTTATTTTCACATATAGCTTTTTCCCTCATTATAAACTTTGCGCCTTTGCCCCTCGTCTTGGTCGATCCTGCATGGCCACGCGAGAGACTGTATAAACTGGTCTGGAGCGACTTAGTCTCTACCTTATATGGATATTTCCCTCCTTTTTAATCAGCGGTAATGTTCATAAACATTCATACAAATTCATAAAATAGTTCTCCAAGAACCCTCTCTTTGGAGTGCCCTGTCTGCCTTCTATTGTTCTGGTCATTGCTCCTTCTAATCAGCGGTTAGCGAGTCGCTAAGGGAGCTTGGGCGACCTATATAACTCGTCATCTTACTTTTTGTTTAACTCCCACCCTCCAAGATCATAATATGTATATTCTCAATCGCTCCATCTTGACACAAGCTGCCTCTTCATTAATTTGCAAGTTTGCTACTACATGATTCATCTCGATAACTTGAACCTAGCACCCTATGGGTACGCCACTGACTGTATGTATAGATTGTCTCGGGAATCACTTGTCTAGCTTATGTGTTTTCCGCTCATCTTAATCAGCAGTATTCAGGTGGTCAGTGGAGCAAGAAGTAGTCTCAGTTGAACAACCGCCAAAACAGACACTGATCTTTCGGTCTCTGTTTGTGAAAAGAAAAGAAAAAAGAAAGTGTCCCCTCGCCACTGCTACACACTCCCTCCCTTCCCCTCTTTCCCCCTCTATTCCGTTGTTCCCCATTTTCTACTCGTTGAATTATTGACCCTAGCAACGCCACTGACTGTATATATAAGACTTGTCTTGGGAGTGACTTGTCTAGCTTATGTGTTTTCCGCTCCTCTTAATCAGCGGTAGTGGGGTGGAGACCTTCAAGGAGCCAGACGAAATCTCAGTGGACGAACGGTGGAACAACCTCCGAAAAGGAGACTGATTTTTCGTTTTCTTTTAATAAAGTTTTCCGACCTGCAAAACCCCTCCCCCCCCCCCCCCCCCCCCCCATATTTCCCCTCGTTGGCTTGACCCTGGCCTGCATGCGGCTATGCAATAGACTGTTTTTGGAGTGACTTGTCGATATCTTCTATGGTTCTTTCACTATACTTTTAATCAGCGATTTCGTGTCGCCAAGGGGGTTAGTGCGACCTATAGACTATTTTCTGCAGTGAATCCTTTCATGCCTTTTATAACCATCCCCCGCATCCTCAACATGCTCGAAGACCTTTGTATTACTCAACTTTATTGTTAATTGTATTATGATTACTAAATGAAAAACGTATATATATATTTCATATAGTCATGTTTATACGGTATTGTTGTGGGTGATTTAACGACAATAATATTTACAAAGAATCTGACGGAATGAAATACTATAAACATGTTTTGTATTTCTAAGTTTCAACGAATGATATGTAGTTAAACAGAATAACGTGAAACCTACTCGGCATGCATATAGATTACAGATTTGTATAAAAACTGCACAGGCCATTCAGATATCATTTTTCACGATGTAACTTATTTTTAATGCAGATCCACTATTTAAAGTAAGTTTCCATTTTCAATCGTATAATAAAACAGTTATCCAAACGTTATCATCCAATCGTGCTCAGCACAAGAATGTGCTTACTATTTGTTTCTAGAATTGTTGAAATAGTATCATTTATACGAATATTTGTAAATATCTTGAAAGTTTTAAGTAAGATATATCAGAGGAATAGCCTGAATTTAAATAACTGTTCAATTTTATAAATGCAGATATTACGATAATAGAACACAAAATAGTGAGATTTTCAGAAGCAAGGCGTGAATTTATAACTGGGGCAATGAAGGCTGATTAGACAGGCCATTTTAATACTCCTCTCTGGTCGTATACCAACGTCAAGTAGCCTACGCAGTTATTGATTAGCTGCAATGTGATTGACATTATTACTGACGTCAGATCAATTCTCTTCTGAGTTTAAAGGGATGGTACACTTTTGGTCAGACAGAAGTTTAGTAACTAAAAACTTGTAAGTTATCATTGAAAACAATCGGTTATTATTCAATAATGCTCGAATTGTATAGTAATACATAAACGGTTAAGTTACAGGGCTGTTTTCATTCAAAATTCAGCCGTTAACACAACAGTTTCAACCATTTGTGTATCAAAATATGTGAATGTGATGTTTGGTTTTTAAAAAAAACATCCAGAAGCTTATTACTTTTCTGACATCATGTGCCAGTCAATTCATCAGTCAGCTAGATGAACAAAGGACATTGGTATGTCCCTTCCTGCAACTGACCACCTGTTCACAATAGCATTGCATGTTCTTATACAATGCCCACTCACTATGAAAAGAAGGGTTTCAATGAACATGCAATGCTATTGTGAACAGGTAGTCAGTTGATGGGAAGAAACATACCAATGTCTTTTGTTCATCTAGCTGACTGATGAATTGACTGGCATATGATGTCAGAAAAGTCATAAGCTTCTGGATGGGTTTTTTTAGGGGTGGAGCTTAGCAGGTAGAATAAAAGTAATATACAAAATAATATTTAAAAATAAGACACATAAAATTATGTACATAAAAAAGTCAAAAATATGTGATGTATTCATTATTTACAGATCGACAAAAGTCAACATGCATTTGTAATTTAGTCACCCTTTAAAGCTATTTTGGTATATTTTCAAAAAATGTTTAGGACTTTTAAAAATTTTCTTGAATTATTGAATAAAAGTTGGTCCTCAACATATTATATTTATGGATTTTTCAGCTATTTCTGAACCGATTTGGATCAAACAAAATTGATTTTGTCCTTAAAATGAAATGCTCTTTCAAATGGTACACTTTACTTAGTTTGGTATAACCTCCAAAAAGTTTTTTTTTTTTTACTTGAAGCACCCTCTAAACCAAAACTGAACTATCCCTTTAACGTAGACTCAGTAGACAGAAATCAGGAGCCATTCATAGACATTCGTGTATTATACGTGACGTGACTATAATTGGTGTATACCATGTGGGGACTTCCCGCTTCCATCAAATTTTGAAATAATTGGAAGAGTAAAAAAATGAAGGCTCTAATAAAGCTGCTTTGTCATTCCAGTCCATATAACTTCAGTGTTTATAGTTAAAAGGTGGAAACTTTATGACAGTCGTAAAACGGGGATTGCTTAATACATTTTAAAGTAGAAATAACCGCCTATAAATGGGTTATTATTGAATAAATATGTATTCTACTTGGGGCTTATAAAAAATATTTAAAAATCTTAATTACCAAAGAATATGAAATAAGAGACTGGTATTAATATTGTCTAAGTGAAATGTTAATTAACAATGTAAGAATCAACATCATAAGAAATTATATAAGGCGATGTCACACAGGGATTAATTATCTAGATAATTCGTAGCATGTCTGTCACCTGTTTGTCACATACGTAGGTGAATTATCAAGATAACTATTATCTAGATAATAGTATGTGACACCGGCTACTGAGTCACAACAATGCATTATCTAAACTTTACATTATTATGCGCGAATAATTATATTATAATTGTCTGTGACTTCACAATACCAAGGACATACAAAAACGATTAATCATTATTCGAACCTCACAGAATAGTTCACCTTCCATCCATGATTGGTAGAATTATATGTCCTTTTGTTCGGTAATGAATGGATGTCCCTTTTCTGATATCGAAATTAGTAAAGAGTAGAAATATTAATATCCTGTTCAATTATCATGGTATATGCGTGTGTTTAAATATGCGTTCGTAGCTAGGTATGTGTATGTGTGCGTTTGCGTATGTGTGTGAGTGTGTTTGTGAGTGTGGTTTTTTTTTGCTGTGTGTGTGTGTGTGTGTGTGTGTGTGTGTTTTTGTGTGTGTGTGTGTGTGTGTGTGGGTGGTGTAGACATTATATGTCTGTTGTACCTGACCCCATCGCAATATTGCCGTTACTGCGGTGACAATAAATAGAGAGAAAAATAGATCCACCTTTTCCTCTTCACATTATTATTTTAGCCTATCAATGTATGCGAATAATGTTCTCTAGTTCTCTTTTGATTACATTTCTATTGCATTGCTTCCCTTTCTTTCTCCAAAGACGGGCCTAACATTTATTTTCAATATTAAATTATCTTTAATCTTTTAATGGATACTGTAACTATAAATTATTGTCAGCTGGTTCATTTTCGTAATCTTTCTTGGGCTATCAGTCGCATCATAATCATTAATCATTTTTAATTAATTTAAAAAAAAAACAGGTTATTATATTGAACCAATTCAAGGCGAGTTTCCAGCAAACTGTTGTCCATATTTCACAAATCCGCTCTAGCTTATATAGTTCCATTCCAAGTTTATTATAGATAACAGGGCGGAGTATAATGCAACTAGAGATTTTGTTTGGAATCTAGGGTTAACTTAAAAAATGATTATCCAGACAATCATAGTATAACTTTAAAAAACTGTATGTTGCTGACGTTGCCCCATAGACTTAGAACAGAACTAAGATAGTACGGTTGTATGAATATGGACCAACATACTTCGGTTCTCATCTTCGTCTTCTTTCTTTGCATTATTTCTTGGTATGTTGGTGTGAGCTATAATAATTAGGTGTTGACACATGCACATAACCGGATAGCATTAACGGATGCCCGGCGGATAGAAAATTGCTCCATGCACACAATGTTCCACCAGTTAAAACAACGGACATCGCCTGACAAGGAACGCATTCGCGAGAAACAAGAAACGGGCAAGATACGCATACAATTGCAGACGAGCGGATTGAAAATATTTCTCTCCGTCGGGCGTCCGTTAACGCTATCCGGTGAAATGTGACAAGGGCTTAAGCCGTGCATCGTCATATTTGAAACAAGTACAGGTCGCATGAATCAGAAGCGAGCCACAATTTTTAGGTTGAGTATCCAGCAATATTAATACCAAAGTATTGATGAATGACGAATGTGACAATACATAGCGGGCGCGTGCAACTTTAATGCATCAGGATTTCGGGCTTGTCAACGTTTTTACAATAAGAAAAAAAAAGGATGCCGTGTCCATTGCATTCGATGTATGGTTCGCTATGACAATTTATTGCATCACACTGGTCCGGAGTCTGAATATAAAAATGAAAGGCTTAATTCCAAAAGGCGCTAAATCCATTTTTTTCAACTTTCGAGAAAAACAGGTTGCTATGCCCAATTTTGTACACATGCCCAAAGTCATGGGAATATGAAAATGGAACGTTCCATATTTTGATTTTGATTTGGTTATGTGTCCTACAATTGGATTTCTAGATAGCTACGTAGCATATAATAATGCACTAATATCATTAACTCAATTTTGATGGAAAGTTGATTAAGCGCCTTTTGGATCTAAGCTTATCAAATATAAAATAAATTATTCTTTTCGTTCTATCCCGTATTCAGGATTGTGCGGAATCAGTCATCCAAGTTTTCGCCGGCGTTTCTTGACCGACACTTGCGTCATAGAATACTATTTAAATATAGCCATAAACTATACCTATATCGACGTAATGACATGTATCAAAGGATGCCAACGAATCCTCCACTTAGACCAAAAAACAGACTCTGTTCCGACGGTTGTTCCACTGAGAATGCCCCCCCCCCCCCCGGGGAGGGGGGGGGGGGGGTACTTGCGTATAATATTGGCAATACGGGAACCGCTTTGAATTGACCCCCTTTTTCGGAGCCGATTGCCACTTTTAAGGGTCTCATTTTCTTCAAGAAAAGGCCGCTCTGTAGACCTATAAGTAAACGATACCCGCTCTTTAGACATAACATAGCCGCTCTATAGACCTGCTTGACAGCTCCCAAGACCCTATCTTCTCCCTTCTCATCTGCTCCCTAGGCACCCGTTTTGAAGTTGGCTGAGGCACACCCCGCCAAAAGATAATTCGAGTCCCCCTCCCCCCCCCCCCCCCCCCCCGCGGGACGCGACACTGCGCCTGGCTCCACTGATCATATAGTAGGAAGCCATATCATTTAGAGTAGGGTTTTTGTTCTGACTATCCCCCGTTTTGTTCTGTTTAACAAAAATGTAAACAAACAATAACTTTATATATACTTACTCATCGCATTTAGGATTTTTCGAAATCTTAATTTCGGATATGTACTTGTAAAACAATGTTTACGAGTTTTATTTTGGAATGTTCAACAGCCATTATTTAAGGTATGGCTGCTATGTTTGTATGTTTAATTATAGTTACTCTATGGTTTAACATAGAGTTTATGAATGGTTTAATAATGGAAGTATTATACTTCTCCGAGTACGCTGTAAACCTTATTTTGTTTAATTCACTGGAATATAATAATATTTTATGAACTTAAATGATCCGATAAAATAATCGATTTTTTTTTTAATAAATCGAATGAAACGAAATTGTATATATTTTAATTGCAAATTATACATTATAGTGTTATCACTATTTCGTTACACTGGCATGTGTGTAATGCTGGCATCCTATAAATAAAATAAAGAAATAACAGCGGAGAGGCATAGCAGTTTTAGAGCCGGTAACCTTTAGATCTGCCGGTATTTCTCATCAGATAAAAGCTGAATGAAAGTCGACATACGTCGGAATGCTCTTAGAAAAAGCCGCATCTAAGGATCTTGAAGAAAGCAAAATAGATGGGGGCAAAGTAACAAGAATAAGGGGTATCATTGACGAAGCTCCTCCCCGTATCCCCGCTGCGAGGGTTCTTATTCCTCGTCTGATAAAAGTTGGATGAGAGTTGACATCTATTTCATGCTCTTGAAAAACAGCCACATCCATAGGGATCTATAAAGAAAACAAAATGGATGGGGCCAAGTATTATCGGGGAACAAAATAAAATGTCCCTCCTCCTATCCCCGCTTTCTCATCACATTTCTCATCGCATAAAAGTTGGATGAAAGTTTACCTACACTGTCTTCATGCTCTTGAAAAACAGCCACATCTATTGGGATCAACAGAGAAGACAGAACGGATAGGGCCAAGTATAATAGCAAAAGAGAGTGTAGAAGCTAAGATGCTACGGGTGAACAAAGTAACGCCCCCCCCCCCCCCCCCTCATCTCCACTGCGCGGGTACTTATTCCCCAATGTTATGTAAAAGTTGAATGAACGTAGACATATTACATCTGATTTCTCTTGATTAAAAATAACCACGTCTTCCATGTCTATAGGTAAAGAGAAAAATAGAATGGATTTAACCAAGTATAAAAGCAAAAAATAGAGAGGTACAACTGGTGAAGATAAGGTTGATTAAAATGATACCCTCTCCCCCCCCCCCCTTCTTATTCTTATTTCTCATTATTTCTCTCTTTTTTCTCATTGGATGAACGTGGACGTGGACACATGATTTTTCTCGATTAAGCATCAGCCGCATCTAAGGATCTTGAGAAAAGCGGAAATGATGGGGCCAATTAGTTGCAAGACTTAGGAGTTTAATCGGTGACGTTAGGGGGGATAAATATCCCTCCTCTTCCCCGCTTCGTGGATACTTATTCCTCTTCAGATAAAAGTTGGATGAGAGTTGACATGCATTTCATGCTCTCGAGATGAAAAACAAAGGAAGGATGGATGGGGCCAGGTTGCAAGAGAAATGGGTACAAAAGGGGACACAAATAGGACATTTAGGAATGATATAAAAGTCACGGATTACTTATTCCTTTTCCTTGCAGTGATGACATTCCGACCCCAACTCCTTTACGTTTATGATCTGCATGGGCATAACTAAGAATAGTGATAATAACGTTAAACGTATAATATAATGTTCTTTTCAATCGGAATTAAGAAGCACTGCGGCAGGTATCTTCATAAAAAGGTGATAGCAAATGTATACATTATTGTTTTGTGTGTGACATATCTTTGTTTTTATTTATATTCCTATACAAAAAAAATCCACAACAAAAATATTTCGGGGGAGGGGTGTGGGAGAAGGTGGTAGGGTATTATGGTCTTGAATATTCTCCAATACATTTAATGCCATTAGCAACGGTGAAATATTTATGGAAAATTAGCGAACTAAACTTTGCACATACAGAACGTTTAGAAATAATGATGTCCCAATTACATACAAAAAGTATACTATTATAAAAATAAAAAAATCAGTTTAACTATTTTACTTTGTTAAGAATATGAATATAATGTATGTAATATTGTATTTGTGTTTTTTAATATATTACTGACTTGCTGAAGAACAGCCATTCGCTGAAGCAAGTGACCGTAGTCAAATAAAATAACTCAAACTCAAACTCAGAAAGAAATGGATAGCATAATCTTTGTAACTTGAGAAAATAGCAATATAATGATGTATTTGTTACGCAAGGAAAAAAGAACAGTATACAACTAACGAATGGGCTTCTTGTGATAGTCAAATCTATTACCGAGGTGGGCTCAAAATGATTATTACCCGAAGCGTAGCTGAGGGTAATAGTCATTTTGAGCCCACCGAGGTAATAGATTGCCTATCACAATCAAGCCCATTCGTTAGTTGTTTTATATCACTCATCAATATCAGTGATTGTGTTCAGCTTATACCAAAATAAGTGAAAATCTCTTGAATATTTCATAAAATCGCTTGTAAATTTTGATATAAAAATCAATCGACATTAATGAAGCCAGATGAGCCTCCAGAACCTGGGCGCATCTAATACGCTTAAAGTCATTCTTATTTTGCGCATACAATCACAAATACGCAAAACCGAG
Organism: Echinarachnius parma; assembly: GCA_037951105.1. Taxonomy (NCBI): domain Eukaryota; kingdom Metazoa; phylum Echinodermata; class Echinoidea; order Clypeasteroida; family Echinarachniidae; genus Echinarachnius; species Echinarachnius parma. Next base: position 9,529 of record JBAMJV010006375.1, on the reverse strand, counting down.
TGCGCACCAACGCGCTGGCAGTTGCGCACATACGCAATGAATGCGTGCTAACGCTCCCACGGATGTGCTTATTGGCTGTCTTGGCGTTCTTCTTCCTAGGGTGTTAGTTTTTACCAGCAATGGCAATCACGTGACTAGAACGTGTGCGCCATAGAGCACTGCACAAATTTGATCGCGTGTGCATTTTGCTTAAACACATGATCTATGGGACGAACGCGTAACGAACTTTTAGTGTTAATTTTTTGCTAACAGCCCGGTCAAGTGATTGCGCGGGGATTGCGCGTGTTGTCCAAAACTATCATTTGTCAAATACAATGGTAAAACGATCTTATGAGGGATATAATTCCTATTATATCCCTCATAAGATCGTTTTACCATTGTATTTGACAAATGATAGTTTTGGACAACACGCGCAATCCCCGCACAATCATGTGACCGGGCTGTTAGCAAAAAATTAACACTAAAAGTTCGTTACGCGTTCGTCCCATAGATCATGTGTTTAAGCAAAATGCACACGCGATCAAATTTGTGCAGTACTCTATGGCGCACACGTTCTAGTCACGTGATTGACATTACTGGTAAAAACTAACACCCTGGGAAGAAGAACGCCAAGACAGCCAATAAGCACATCCGTGGGAGCGCTAGCACGCATTCATCGCGTATGTGCGCAACTGCCAGCGCGTTGGTGCGCACTCAGTTTTGCGTCTTTGTGATTGTGTGCGCAAAATAACAATGACTTTAAGCGTATTAGATGCGCCGTGGTTCTGGAGGCTCATACTGGCTTCATTAATGTCGATTGATTTTTATATCAAAATTTACAAGCGATTTTATGAAATATTCAGAGATTATCACTTATTTTGCTATAAGCTGAACACAATCACTGATATTGATGAGTGATATAAAACAACTAACGAATGTGCTTGATTGTGATAGGCAATCTATTACCTCGGTGGGCTCAAAATGACTATTACCCTCAGCTACGCTTCGGGTAATAATCATTTTGAGCCCACCTCGGTAATAGATTTGACTATCACAAGAAGCCCATTCGTTAGTTGTATATTATTTGATAACGATTACGTTGTAAAATGTACTTATTGTAAGACACTGCATTTTTGTTGGAAAAGAAAAATAATATTGAAACTTTAAAAACGGGCTATCATATAGATACGAGATATAGTATGTGAGGCTTAGGGATACATCAGACACTCTTTGACTTCTTCTACATCAATATTTTACAAACTTTGAAATGATGTTCCCAGAATTCCTTCAATATTGATAACATTCTCATTTTAAGGTCGAGAGAATGATGCCCATTTTAGATTGATGGCGCACATGAGGACAATTCCCGCACGCTTTGACTTCTAAATCCTTGAAAAAGGATTTCTTTCTTAAAAGTGATGGGAGGTGATTTGATGTGAACTTAAAGTTACTGGGTCATCAAATTTGGGAATGCGCATATAGAGCAGTGCCAAGTCTTCAGAACCAGGCGGATGTTTCACTTTAAGTTGGACCTAACAAATTATAGAAGGCCGTTAGTTGCTTTGTAAAATTGTGGCATAACATTTGATATTATCAGTTATATTAATGTTTTTATTATTTAAAAAGACTTTAAATAATTGATAGATGTTGTTGTTGGAAGTCTCAAATATTTGTATTTGTTTGCTTTTGAATATGTTTTATTCCAAGGCTACAAATGGCTTTCCATAATTGTTAGGTCTAACTTAGAATCTTTGTAAAAACACCCCCAGGCGGAATCGATATCGTGCGTGAGTGCGACACTCGCGTAACTCCGTATAGCATAATGTTTACTTACAGAGTGCACAGCACGCGTAATAAAAATGGCGCCGCCCTGCGAACTCTGATGATTGTATAAAAGCTCCATCTGACGCGACGATTCAGTCGCTTTAACAGGAAATGTCATTACTCTGTACATAATTTATTATTAATCAAAATTGACTAAAATACATTTATTTATTCAGTCATCACTCAACCATTCATTTAGTCAGTCAGTCAATAATTAATACAGTCATTCATTCATTCATTCATTCTTCATTCATTCATTTAATTTACCATTCATTATAGTCATGTAAGCGAACGAATGCACACTTACAGTATACTCGAGAAAACGCAAGACAACGACTTGGCAGAGATCGAACGAAATATCACTTGCTAGAATTTGCTCAAGACATGTTGGCCTGCTCAAACACAATCATTCACCGTGATGAAAACGATGCATTATTCATGGTGAATGTTGCGTGGCATAACATACGTGACCAGACGGAAAAACTAGCCATCCATGCATGCAGACGCACCAGGGACCGGAGTGGGCGGGAGAGAGAATTTTGTTTGTGGACTAACGAAAAATAGCGGGAAAGAGGACTGCACTTTCCGCACAGTGATAGATTGAAGTGGCTCCCCGGATTGATATGTTGAGCTTCCTAATGCCTCATAAAGGTCATTTTGCTGCAAAGTAGTGCGTGCTTCTGTTCTTTGATAGCAAAGCGCAAAAGCCGTGTCGATGTGTCAAAGTTGTCGCTTGCTTTTTTGTCCCGCGCTTTGGATCTCGCGTTTCTAACGACTGTTTGCCAGCAGCTAAATCCGACTTGATTTGCTTGTCACTGCGATGATGGAGAGTTTCCACTACTGCATCAATGTCGTCAATCATCACGCAATTTATACATACTTTGGGCTCTCTTCTCATCAGTGGCGTAGCTACGGGGGGGCACGTGCCCCCCCCCCCCCCCCCCCAATAATATCGAAAAAACAATAGAAAACATAAGGGGACATTTTTTTGAAAAAACAAAGAAATACATAAGGTGTGCCCCCCCCAATAATTTTCGTGCCCCCCCCCCCCCCCATCAGTCCGTCGTGCCCCCCAATCAGTCCGACCACGCTACGCCACACTGCTTCTCATACATGTTCTGCGTTATTTTCCAGTTATAATTGGCTCACTTAGAGAGTATGCAAAAGTTCATATATATCATATTCTATACTGCTTGCTTTGTTTTTCTTCATGATTTCGTGTCATGTGTTATAATAATTTCATCTTCCAGTTGATCAATCGTTACACCTTTTTTTAGATACGTTGGGCGCTCATTTTATATTTCCAGTTATATTTGGCTCATGTATCATAAAGCGTAGAAAAGTTCAATCTTTCTATAGCCTACTTTTATAACTTTATGTTGCACTACATTGTTTTGTGTTGTTTCATGTATTGTTTCATGTTTTGTATATACCTCCATTAATCAATGATTGTAATATCCCTTACTATTATATTTTTATAAAATTGTTGATGCCCTAAATAGTATTTTAACACATTAACATCCCTAAAGCAGAAATGTGTATGTAATGAAACTTTATTATTCATATTATAAGGGGCAAGGAAAATTGAAATAACCGTGAAATATATCAAAATGGAGATATAAATTAGGGCTGGCATATCATGTATAGAAAACTGTAGTTAATATGCATTACATGGAGTCAGAAGGGTTGGACAAAAGTATTTTTAAAAAACATTTATATTGATGTTGAATATTATCATCAATTAAAGCAGACCTCAATTATAAAATGATCGGTCACGACTGTTTCTACTAATTGCGCAACGTTTTATTCTTATAAGCGCATTATAAAGCCATTTCATTGTTGTGCGGGGAATGGCCGGGGAATGGGGAATTGTTAATTCATTAGTAGACAATATTTGATAATAATGAAGGCCTTTTCAAAAATCATCTCCATTCAGCACGTCTTTTCTTTATATCTTATGTACAAATTTCAAATTATTATAAAAACAGACGCAAAAGGGGATACATTGAGCAATCTTGGATAAGAAAAAATTCAAAAAGTCAGAGAAGAATAAAATGATGATGATGATGATGAAGGAGAAGAAGAAGATGAAAAGGGGATGACGATAAAGAAGCAATATTATGTATTCATGTGCATGGTTGAAGAAGCGAAGTAAGAACGGAACATCCAAGAGCGCTATAATACATCACTGACATGACTGATAAATGCATAATGATAACATAATACAAAATATATAGTCACTATATCACTGTGATGTATTATATTCTTACTTTATTTACGAAGATCATCGCTTTATAAGCACACGCGGCGCTCTGATATTTGATGCATCTTGTCTCGGTGGAATACGAGAGCGGAAAAAGGCGCGAAAACGAAAAGGATAGCGCGCCCCAGGTAGTAATGCATTTTTCATTCCCAACAAAAACACCTCAGTAACTGGAACAAGTATATGATACACCGTATCTTCACCCTTTGAAATTCGAGACGATTCTTCTTCGATCCGCCGGAAGCTGTATTTCTTTTGTTTGCTTTCATTGATCTTGTTTCTACGATGGTGAAAATGACCATAATTATAATGTTTTAAACACTTTGCGATTCTAATCTCCAAATTTACAAAATGCCTTGCAAAATATTCGTGATGGCCTTGATTAAAAGTATGCAGCCCACATTTCTTACAATTAAATCAACTACCTGAAAATGTATCGTTCGAAACTGCCACTGGGCATACATCATGAGGAAGATTCACCAATACAATAAGTGTATATTACCCTTGAGAGTAGAATAGAATTTTGAAATGATAGAGTGGCATCCGGCGGGGATCAAATATTATCCACAATTATTCTGAGAACGAGTGATGGGGTTTTCCCATATGTTTTCCACTACAGATTTTCCGATTAAGTTGCTTTTAATCTAAGATTGATGTCAATGTCATCTTTATTTGTGCTTGTGACTGAAGAGCAGTAGTAATGAATACAAACATGTTATTCATTCATTGATGATACTCGGGGGATTATAATGAATAATCATATACGAACCATGAAGCGAATTCGGTGCAGAATCCGGTTACTAAACTTGTACAAAATGGGTTGAAAACTGTATGAGATAAAGTACGGAGAAGAAAACACATACCGTACGAGAAAAGAGATTGAAAACAAAATAATCCCAAAGGAAATGCTTGGCAGATAATGTGGTTATTATTTTAGACGACTGGGGTAATCAGATTTACGATCGTGATGCCACTGAAAATGGGTTTGAATATCGGATGAGTCGATTAAGATTCAAAACGTGGCTTTGAATGTGTGATGGAATTCATCGGGGAGACAATTCTAGACTTCAGTATTAGCCATCGATGCTTTTGGTTGCACGGCTAACACCGGAACTCTTAACCCATTTGCTATTTGCTAAAGCCATTGCTATAGTATTCCAAGGTTGTATATGAACAATGGGAAAAGTTTCAGAGATTCAGAGATTAGCGCGCTATATTAAAAGTATTATTAAATTGTTGTTCGTACTTTTGCCTTTTCATTATTCATGCAATAACAGCAATATTTTAAATGTCGTTTTGATTTGTATTTCTGGCAAGAGATGTATTGTTTCTTGGTGAAAGGGGCGGTGGTAAGCTGCAAATCTTTGTACCATTCAGTGAGAACCAAGAAATTCTTGGTTCTCACTGATTCGCACTGGCTCTCATATATTCTGCATTCAATGCAGAATATTTAATCGTGTAGAAAGTGATAATGTTCCCTGATCCAGCAAAAAAGATAACACACTTTGACAGAGCCTGCGAATCCACTCTAACACTATCCTTTTAAATCCGAGAAAAAAAAATCCCAATCCAAAAAGTGGGGGGTAAAACGCAATTTTGCCCCCCAAAAAAGCCCCCCCCCCCCCCCCCCCCTCCAAAAAAAAAAAAAAGAGTGGGAAAGACACAATCAAATGTATGAGCTTACGTTTAAAAAATAGTTTGTACATCCATTTTCAATTTTCGCTGCGCGCTTCGCGCGCGAACAGATTATCTCAGTTTGTTGTAAACATCTGATGAGAGCATAGACATTTTATTATTTTTTTGTTTAACTCGGATTTTAAATTTCCTTCACAGGTATGGCATGCAGTGCACCAAATTGCACCATTTCAAGTATATAAATGCAAAATCTTCCCCGTGGGAGGGGGATACCCCCTCCCAAACCCTCCCCCTCTGGCTCTGCACAAGCCCTCGGTCGCTTCGCTCCCTCGGGATTCATTATTGGCTGTAGGCCATGTTGTTGGATCATACATGCGCCATATGGTTTATGTTGGAACTGTGTATAACACTAAATACAATGTTTATGTGTGAGTTTGGGTGCATATTTTATTAGTGCGTCAATTATTTGTTTACTTCGTGAAAAATATATAAAATCATAACACGCTTTCCCAGATACTGTTAATCTTAAGCCCGAATTTCCTATCTAGGTATGCACAGATTGTACAATTTCAAGTCCATACATGCAAAATCTTTCTTACCGTGGGAGGGGGATACCCCCTCCCAAACCCTCCCCCTCCCTCCCTGCCCCAGCCCTCAGGCGCTTCGCTCCCTCGGGACTCATTATTGGCTGTGTGTTGTTGGATAATACATAATGTTGCATAATTATGGTTTATGTTGTTGTGTGTGTGTTTTGGGGTATATACGTATTTATTAGTGTGTCAATTATTTGTTTTCTACGTGAACAATATATTAAAACTTCCTGGTCGATCAAATCATATCACGCTTTCCCAAATACAGCCGAATTTCCTATCTAGGTATGCACCAGATTGCACAATTTCAAGTCCAAAAATGCAAAATCTCTCTACCGTGGGAGGGGGGACACCCCCCTCCCACACCCTCCCCCGCTCAGTCGCTTCGCTCCCTCGCAAAGTCTCACTCTCATATTTGGCTCAAAGTTGGCAATCCAGAGTGTGGTTGGGCATGAGCCCCTACACACACAAATTGTGAGCCCCCTTGGGGTTTTGCCCCCCCCCCCCCCCCAATCCAAAACTGCTTCCGGCGCGCCTGTCATTATTTGTAGTCTAAAATGGTTCATTAGGCGCAAAAATAGGGAAAAGGAATGAAGTTTGATCTCGAAAACGAAATATTCCAACATTATGACCAACAGTGTAGTTTCGCCAATATAGATGTTTTCTGTAACTTCCCCCAAACTGTTATTCATCTTTAACATCGATGAGGTGGTTGCATGGTCTACATCACCTGGTATACGTCTCATTTTGTCTAGTAAAAAGATGCATTTAAACAAATATTTTCTCAACTCAAAACTTGACCCAAATTCTAAGTCGTACCCAGACCCAAACCCTAACCCTAGGCCCTAATTGAAATTGAAATTGAAATTGAAATTGAAATCCAAAACCTCTGATTATTATTTTTGCTGGGAGTAGAAGACATGGGTGTAGACCAAGAGGCACGTTGCGGAGGAGGAGATGGGAACACGCACATGAATGTCATGCTGCACGAGCTGAGCGGCGTGTCGATTACCTGCGTTGCTATGGCAACGCATTCAGCGCATTCTCCATCCCGACGTTATAGCATCCCAAGGTCCGCTGGGCATTACCCAGATAATGCGGTGTGGACAGGCTCCCTGCATAGATTCCCTTCCGAGAGTCCCGAGCCAATCTATATACAGTACGTGTCTACGGTGAGATGGCTCCATGCAGTGGCGGGGTTAAGCGGGGCGAGGGGGTTACCCCTCTCCTCCCCACCTCTTAAAGAGGAATTCCACCCCAGAAATGTGATTTTTGCTATAAAATGAAGTGAATATGAAGAATCATGATCGAAAATCTGAGCCAAAACGGTAGAGCAATAAAAAAGTTATGACAGGATGAACTTTGCTCCGATTTTTAGTATCGTTCGCAATTGCTATCGATCGTGACGTCACTTGCGAGCTGCAGTCATTTTGACTTCTACATGGAACTTTTACAAAATTAAAATTTTCTTTATAACAAAGCAAATTTATGAGCTTACAAATTCCAAAGAGGTTGGCCCATCGTTATTCTTCTATGAATTTGTGAAAACAAGCAGAGAAAATGAGAAATAAGCGTATTTTCATGTACTAAAGCCATGGCGGGTTGCTCGTCAATGATGTTGCATATGGCGGCAATTTTGAAACGATCGCTCATTACTACATGATGTTCAAATAGGTATAACTCCCGTGTTTCTTGTCCGATTTTGATCAAATTTTCACCAATTATGCCTCTTATTCTGCTTATTCAAATAACAAATGGTTTTATCAGGCCCGGAATACCCCTTTAAGATTCTTGCCCCCCTCCCAAGCCTAGATTTCTACGTGAGATGGCTCCAGTGGCGGGGCTATGCGGGGGAAAGGGGTATATATTATTCCCACATCTTAAGATTATTGCCTCGTATATATACCCCTCATCTTGCTCCCCTATTATGTTAGCCAACCCCCCCCCCCCCCCCGCCCCCCGCCCCAGGTCAGTTTTTAGTCTGATTGTTCTCCTGTATTACTCACAGCTCACATTAAAGGTAGTGTTGAGTATTGGTATTTCCCGAAGTGCCCCCCATATTTTGTTGTGAGATAATGAAAAACTGACTGTCACATTCGAAAGAACATACAATTTTAATGACAGAATCAACTTTATTTGACTCAAAATGGGTTCAGAAACGGCTGAAATATCTATAAATATATTTGTATTCAAAATGTTCTTCACCGGCAATCACCAAGCAATATTTAGACTTTTTAGAAAAATTTCAAAAAAATGCTCGAAGACTACTTTGAAAAAAAAATCAGAATAGGTTTTTAAAAAGTCGTTGATGATATCTCTATTGAATCATTATTTTAACAAACATTAAATGCACAATTTTGTATGAAAAAAGGCTAAAACCAATGATTTTTTTTAAATAGCGCCCTCTTGAGTTGTAACGACTCTTTTGGAATGATAACAGGGGTTTTACTTAGTCGTTTGTAATTGTGTATACTTTCCGAGCATGATGAAGTTATAACTACCTTTGTACCGTAATTGTGCCGTTTTGGTTACTAAAGTTAAGTTTGACCAATACTCAACTATCCCTTTAATCTGAAACACGAGTAATCCTAAATGACATTCCTGTCACGATTTTACATTTCTGTCATTATTTCACAATCACGTTCTCATTCATTCTTGTATTTCTTCCGATTGTAGGATTCCCTGGAGCTGATGTGAAAGGCTCAAATTTGACATACGAGTAATAACCTTCAACTTGGATCACTATTCCGCGTATCAATTGTAAACTTCAAGTTTTAGTTCAAGTATATTTTATATGTTCACAAAATAAATTTACATACATTAATTTTCGTTTTGTTTGTTTTATTTTGTTTGTTTTATTTATTTAAACACGGCAATAAAAACTCGCTATCAGCCGTCAGGCTGTTTTTCAGCAAGTCCGTATACCTGATAATGTAACATCGTATAATCAGTATAACATTGTATAATCAATACAATAAATACAAAAGTATATTTATTTAAAATATATAAGTAATTGTCGTGTAAATATAGGGGTCCATGCTGCAGAACTTGTGAATTGTGGATCCCTTATGACTGTAATTATTGAACATTTCCTCAAAAGTTCCTATTTGTAGATGTGCGCGGCTGTACGTGTATGTGTATATTTTCTGTCTGCTATGTGTATGTGATTGAGCATGTATAATATGTATACATCATGTGTGTGTATGTGTGTGATGGTGTGTATGTGTGTTTGCGTGCG
>JBAMJV010006374.1:22500-25897 GCA_037951105.1 Echinarachnius parma | reverse complement strand
GGAACAAATGTAGCTCTCCATTATATTAGATGACTTGAATGTTGCCAACATTAGACATAAATATTATCTCAAAATATTGTATCATGTAGAGGAAGGCACCGACTAGTCCTAAAAATCAGCCAATGTTTCGAGGGTTCTTTGATGATTTTGTTCTCACCCGTTCTATTATGACGTCATGATATTAAAGGACCCGCCCCCCATGACGAGATGGAATTTTCTGTCTAGGCACCGACCTACAAAATGGTATGATGATGCGTATATTTCTAAATTTTGCCAAAATTCGTCTTGCGCCCTTCTCTCTCTCACCCGTAGACGTAGTCCTGTCAGACCCGCTTGTGTACTTGTCCTTGGATCTTACGGACGAGTGATGTAGGAATAATAAGACAAAGACAAAGAAAACAAACCGAGAAAGTACGTGTGTATACATGTATCTATCAAGAAGAAATTAATTAGAGGACATTGCAGCAAACGTAGATATAAAGGCCGACGTGGGCTGGCTTGTTGTTACAACCCCTTTCTGGCAGGGCGAGCCGACCCGCTACCAGCGGCCTGATCGACTCGCAGCGACGCCAGTGGGTCTCTGATGTAGTCTCGTAACCCAGCCGCTACGATACAGATAAAATAGATGAATGATCATGCAAAATACACAACATCAAATCTAACACATGCACATACAAACAGGGTAATTAATCACTAATACGCATAATTGAAATCGTATATAATGCTTTGCATTCATTTAATCATGCTTGGCCAAAAGCGGCAAAATTCAACTTTTGGCTAGATGTACAGTTTGTATAACTGATCAAACTTTTACGCGATATATGCGACTAGGCCTACTTTGCAAATATATTTTTACTCAAAATATTTCGTTCCCCTTTTTCACAAATAAAAAGTACTTGACTTAATGACTGATGAAATTCTTGTCGAGCCACCCCAATTTGGCATCAAGTCCGTATCATAGATTCTAGCTCTTTTCTATGTGTCTGAATAACGCCCTCTCGCGTTAAAGGCTGCACATTTTGATTCACTGTTGATATGTGAAAATGTCATAGTAAATGAATGTCATAATATTTATGACCACGAAGTAATTAGCGAAAATGCAAAGCGATATTTGCTTACTTAATGCGCTCCCTTTGTACACAGTTGAAAGTATCACAGGGAGACTTTCAAATCTGAAGACTACGAAAGAGAATTTCGGAAAACGGAACATGTTCCATTTCTATGTAAGAATACGAAGAGTTTTGTGAGAACCGCGAGAGTTAGTTTGTGGATGTTGACAATGTTACTAGATCCCTTTAACGATTATATATATGATTGAAGTGTTCGGATTTGTAATCTCTAGTGGAGAATTGTATCCGTGTACAAAGTCAGTGCAATATCTGTGAGTACACTATAACTTTGCATTTTGCTCATTATTCGGTCATATGACATTCATTTACCATGGAATGTTCACGCATCACTCAGTGGACATAATATCACATCACATAAATTAATACACATTTGATCAACACTTCGTCAGATTTTGCACATGTCAACACAGTTACTAGATCCCTTTAAAGTTCAAGACCAGCGCTTCGGAAACAGACACGACTGACGACACTCGCTGCATCTGCCACCCCGGCCTCTCGAGATCGACCAACGAATTACTCATGATAATCCCCTCTCAGCCAGAGTTTGGGCGGAATCGCGCGATTTGAATTTTAAAATACGCTTAATTTCGCTATAATCGCAATTATCATTTAGCACACGATATATAAACCCGGTGTTGGATTCCCGGAGAAACCCTAGAACGGGTCTTTGGTATTCATTCGGAACTGAGCCGCGGTATCACTTGTCACTGCACGGCAGATGATGATTTCGTTCGTGTGAAATCATTAATACTAGTCTTGTGTTTGTCGTTTGTAATCGTAATGGCGGTAGACCTGCCCAACTCACTCCGTGTTTACATCGAGCCCTGGCCCCCGGATGTTAGAGAAGTTTTGGGAGAGAATGGCGCACGTATATATACACAATCAGTCTATGATGATTCTCGGGGATGATTCCTAGAACGGTTGGTCCTATGTGGACGCAGTAGCAACATAGGAGGGCTGATCGTGTGCAATAACGTAAACCAACCATCATGACCTAAACCATGTTTTCCTACGCGCTGATGCTTACTTTAGCTTACCACCTGCTGGAAAGCTCCCCAGGGAGTGGAGAAAGTGCACAATATAGTGCGGAAGTGTATTAAATGGCCGAGTTGTACATAGTAATATTAGATCCGGTCCGTCTGGGAGAACAGAGCAAAGAGCACTGAAGAGGCTAACCTGGATAAAGAACACTACTACCAACGATTAAAACAATGCGCGCAAAGGAGAGGTGGTAGTGACGAACGTCAAACCACCTAAAATATGGCCTAAACCATGTTTTCCTACTATGTAAGCACGCTGATCCTTTATTATACGCTTCTCGTAGACGAAAATAAGCGCGAAAATGGCGCAGGTATAGAATACCAATATACCAGCTCTATATGACTCTGGGGATTCCTAAAAAGATGTTGGTCAGATGTGGACGCGGTGGTTATTTTAGTTGCAAAGGACTGCGATGGGAGAATGTAAACTACAGTACCTCCTCCATGCTTTCATTTACGTGCGCTGCACTGATCCTCACTAAACTATTTTTCTTCTCGAAGACGAAAAATATACGCGCGAAAATGGCGCAACTATACCGTCGCCGCCGGCAAAAAGACTACTAAAGTTTCCGTCTATATTGCAGACGGTGCCTAGATTCGCAGGAGATGTAGGACGGGGCTTTTTGTGTCATTAGTTTGTGGCTGCAAAGGAGGAGGATTCCGTCTGATTTTGTCTTGAGATGCTTTTCTGCCTCCGGATAGATGGGAGGGAAGGGGCTTCTCATGGCGACACTCATCGATATGAACCAATGTCCTGGATGCGCCAGCGCTCTTTCGAAGTGATGACGATCGGGTGCCATATTCGTTTTATTGACATTTCAAAGAAAATGTTCCCTTCGGAACCTTTATAATGATGCCAAAAAACAAGAAGACTTATATAGTATGTACTATCCTAAAGGTAAATTGGGGATATCATATCACGCATAGTATTTAAATGTATTCTGGGAGCTTTTGAGACGGCTAATATTAAAGGGACTTTGTCCAAATCCTCAAAATAAAATTTTAATTCTAGCGGTTCCATCATACCTTGTTGCATTCGTATTAACAATAAAATCATGGGACCGGTTTCGGTTTTTCAAATTTCCCTTTCGTTACAAAGATATGTACGATTGAAGTATTCAGATAAGAAAAACTCCGTGAATATCACTTTGCATTTTCGCTCATTACTTGGCCATGCAATGTCCATTTGACTTGAAATTTTCACACAATACCCTGTGGACATATGAG
>JBAMJV010006374.1:0-20000 GCA_037951105.1 Echinarachnius parma | reverse complement strand
ATATTATGTTAGCTACACATCTACTAGAGTTTCGATCTGTTTCGTCCTTCAAATTCGATGCAAAAAAAAAAGAGAGTAAAAAATCTAATTATCGCTTAATATATTCGCCAAATAGGGTTCATTTTCTGTTGATGTAGCTATGTGATGCGTAAAATGTATAGGGATATGATGAGAGACGGGGAGCGCATGGGGAAAGGAAGAGCAAATTGGCGGCAAAAGAGGCGTGGTCGGTTTCAACTATTAGAAAAAGGAGAGGGGGCAAACTTTTGGCAAAGATAGATAGACTATAGAGATAATGCAAGTGGAAGAGACCGATACAGAGGGAAGGGTAAGCATTTATTCGGGGGCACAACGAAACTCAAAATAAAAATGCTTAACAAATATTATGTCATAGTTAATTTTCTCGCATGACTGTTGATGGCTATATAGGGGGGGATCCCAAGGGGTGGGGGGTGGGGTGGTGGTGATTTCCCCTCTGCCCCCTTAGTATCGCCCAGGCCTGGTCGGCATTCGTTGAAGTAGTATTATGACATGAATGAAGCTTGCTAGAGTTGCTTGCTTGCTTGCTTGCTTGCTTGCTTGCTTGCTTGCTTGCTAGCTAGCGATCATTATTGCTTCTTCATTGCACACGGCTGCATGGCTGAATACAAAAAAAGAAAATTAATATCGATTAAACAAACATTGGTGTTCTCTTGCGCTCCGTCTTCTTCTAACGATATTTCGGTGACACGGGGTTTAATTAACCTTCTCAGTACCACGATATTGAAAGGCCATAGCCCAGAGAGTAGTTATACACTTGATATGCTTGTCAGTGGTCCTTAACTGGGTAACCTGTCTATACCGCTTCATCGGGACTCAGTCAGTAGCCTACCAAACGTCCAAAGATGCATACTAGTGATGTTACAAATTGTATTATACTGCACATGTATTATTTTAGTAGAATCAAGGTTGAATTAGTATTGTATTTTACGCACCACTCCGTGCCCATAAGCATACGAAGCGCGGGAGGCGGGGGTGGGGGGGGGGGGGGGGGGGGGGGTCGGACTATGAGAACAATCTGAGAAACTTTTTTAGAAATGATCCTTCCAATTTTATAGTCTCTTGCCGTGAAAACAACGGTTTTCCTGGGTTTCATCGTCCTTCATATTTAAAATAGATTCAATAACCAAAACCAATCTTATTGCGTCAAATTCAAACTAAAGAAAATGTTGTGGTACACTGAGCTCAGTGAAGGTCGTTTAAAATTAAGTAGATACATTTACCGATTTACCTTTACTTTACAAGTATAATCCCTTGCAAACTATGGTTTTCATACCGTGATTAAAAAGTTACCCAAAATATATCCTTGCATACGCCAAGTTCAATCTGAAAAGAAGAAAGTGTGGAGTTTACACTGAGCTCTCAGTCGATCTTCCTCAGTGAGTCAGTGTCTCCTGTTTCATACCATGATTAACCAAATTGAAAGAACTTAAATCTGGAATTAGCGAATCAATCTCTTTGCATCCGTCAAGTTCAATCTGAAAATCAGAAAGCGTGGAAGTTACACGGAGCTCTCGTCTATCTTCCTCAGTATAGTTCTGTATCATTCGTGTTGAAAGGTCGTAAAAACCTAAGTGCAGACCTTTGCTTTTTTATGGTTGTACATCCCAGCCAACTCGTTCGTTCGCAGTCTGGTCGTCAAACATGTCAAAGTAAAGGGAGGACTGGAGTAGGAAACGATTACTTACTATAAAACCGCCACCGAACTGGTCGTAATGTGTAAGAGGGTCGTAAATGTCAGGGCGATTAGAAGAGCAAACGTCAAGATAGGTATATGCGAGCTAGACCTATAGATAGGCGCACGCACGTGGCTGAAAATAATCTCGAAAATAATAACGCAGTATGGAATTGGAATGACCTAGTTGTTGAATGAAGAGATCCATAATCGTATCAGGATTTTATCAAGGGGCGGTGGTGTTTTTAGCTTCATTTAGTGCCTAAGTGGCGTAGTTGGGGTGGGTTTGTATACCTAATAGTAATACAGTATGTATTAAGTTTCGCTAAAGGGGGTGTTTAACACCCCAAGCACCCCCTGGGTACGCCCATGAAGAGATGTACGTTTTCGTTCAGTTTTACCAAGACTTACCAGATAGTATAGATCTATATGGTTGTACTGATATGACTGAAAGTTGGCGCAAATTTATCCACAAATTCAGAATAAACGGATTCTTACACTCAGTCTAGTCGATCGTGTCAGAAGAATATGAAAGTGCCACAGCCAAAGAGTATTTTTTTGCATTGATTTGATAAATACATTTTACCAAAGATATTGCCAAAGAAGAAATTTGTTACATTTTTGTATGTAATACCTGGTATCAGTATATTTATATCAGAATGGCAGAATATAGCAAACTGATCATAATGTACAACTATACGTTTTTAAAATGTCTACAGATATTAGTTTGAGAATAATGACGAAGGGTATTACAATTTTACGAGGGCGTTGCAAAATGACATGACCAATTGTTAGGTCTTATTGTATTTTCATAATAAGATGAACAACCAGAATGTGAAGTACTATAATAATTGTTATTGTAATTACATATATTTGCGAATACATGAAACTTTGAAAGAATGTTTCGGTTTAAAGTTATGGTTATCTTAGGTTTTAGGTTTTAGGTTTTAGGTATTGCCTCAGGCTCAACTCTGAAGAGTGAAGTTGGCGACCAAACATAATTTAGTCTACTAAAACCTGAGATAACCAAAGCTATTATATATAATACGTGACTTACATTTACTCCACAATGAATTAAAGCTTTGCTGTATATTCAGTGTAGCTGTTGACTGAAGTGATGTTCCAATACAGAATAGACGCAATAATATACCCAGATCCAGATTTATCATCAACAACGTGAAGAACTGAAGATGATGTCTACTCGAATCCGAGCTCCCTTGATCCTATGGTGGAAACTGGAATAGAAATCAATGGACTTTATACAATCTTTCACAGAACTTCAAGATGAAGAAACGAAGATGTCACTCGACATGTAATTTCCGAATATGATGACTGCATGCATCAGGCATTGGAGAAAATAATTCGTTCAATTTTGATCGTGTGATTGTAGTGGCGTTTTTTCTATCTTTCCCTTCATGAAGTCCCGCAGTTGATTCCAATTTGTCGCTGCGGGGAAAGAATAATATGACCCTCTTCAAGTTTCGGCCAAACTTCGAGGAAGAATTAGACTTTAGAGAGCTGTGAGAGGGTTTGCCCAGTTCGGTTCCGTGCCAGTCTGTTTGATATAAAGACGATTATAACGATTATTCATTCAGCTCAGCTCCGGAGTAAATTATGAGAGGGAATAAACAAAACAAAGTCAACGAAAGGGAATAAAGAATTAAATTATCAACGACTTTATTCTTTAAATCAGTCACATAAACGTCAACGGTAAACGTCGTTTCGTCACCATCGCGGACAGTAAAACATATTATGATGTAATAACTTCTGGAAGAAGCACAAGAACAGTGTCACTGCACTGATCCAAAATAAGTTTCTCTATTCCACAAGCTCAATTGAATTCAAGAGCCAACTGCCACCACGTTGGTTGATAGTAAGTAGAGAGATACGGTACACCTTACCCGGGCTGAAGCGGAGCGCCGAGTGAGGGTGAACGGGGGTGGTAGGGCGAGCATGCAGTGCAGCAGCGCGGCGGGGAAAGCTGTATGTTATACCGTAGATTGTATGGCAGTGGCCTAATGTAAACATACCATACCATACCATACTCCCCTCTCGAAGTTAGGTTTCTACATTCTCCGAACCGCAGCGCAGTAGAGGGGCGAAATTAAAGATAGCAGCGGTTGTCCCGTGTTTACATAGGGTTTACACCCACCACTCTCTTCCCCTGGGGGTTGAAAAAGTTGAAAGAATCACATTCCCTTCCCCCCCCCCCCCCACCCTTTCCACATACACCCCTTCTCAAACAGAATTCGAGGAAATTGGGTGTTCTCTTGTCACTATTACTATAAGAGATGGTGGTGGGGGGGGGGGGGGGGGGGGGGGGGCTCGAACAGAGGCTTGGCTAAGGTGGGGTGCATAGGTGGGCTGTATATACGGATCGAGTAAGGTGGCACAGACAAGGGATTATTGGGTTGGGATGATAATGGATCAAATCCGTTGCGAAGTGGGGCAGGGGTGGGGCGTAGCTTTGGTAAGGAATTGGTGGAGATAGATTCAGATGGATTGGAATGGAGTTGTTGAGGTATATAGGGTTCCCTTGAGAGGGAAGTTGGATGGTAGAGGGCGGCTCTGGAACTTGAAAGAGGGGTGCGAAGCGCGAGCACGGAATCAGATATACCATTTGGGTGGGCATTTTGGTGGATGCAGTACATTGTATAGCATCAAGGAGCTCCATGGGTAGCACGGGCGAGGTTGAGTTGGGATTGAGGAAGGGGTTGATTGGAGGTGGAGACATCTATTTTAACACTATTCTTGTCGGAAATGTTCAACAAACATCATACTGAAATTGTATTTGTATATTTTATAATTAAACCATGCGGGGCTGCTGGGGTGATTAGGTAAGAGGTAAGGGGAAGAGGATAATAAAAGATTCGATAAGAAACTCAAGAAGGGTGACATCTCATCAGCGTTGCCGGGGGAGCGACGGTGGACTTGTTAATCGCGTTTCGTTAGATTTTAGAATTCCAATAATTATTCTAAAAATACAAAACCCTTTCCAACAAGGAAATGGGTCAAGATATTCTAGAGGGGTCGATCCTGGATTCCCCTCCTCCTCGCAGCTTCTGAACTAAAGACCTTTCTCAAATCTCTCTACACTTCGTTAGTGTGGATGTCACCCTTTATATATTTCAGCGGGTAAAGACGAATGGTTCTGTTTTTCGGGGGGTTGCATGCGCGAAACGGCGGAAAGCCTTCTCGCAACATTTACCCACTCCTAAACAAAGCCAGATTGGGTATCGACGCTCACATCTATCATGACTACAAGTCACTATACTAACTGAAGCAAATCTATGTATATCTGTATCTTTCAAACAAGCCGCAAACATCAACAAGCACTATCATCTGCAGATACTATAGAAGCAGCAAGAATTGCGCCGAAGTGTGTGAATATAATTTGAAATAAAAAAAAGAAAGCGTTCGGTTTCGATAGGGGAACATGATTATATCAACACAATAAGGACAAACGAAAATGGGATTTTTAACTTCTATTTTCTAAAGAAATTATACATGTATGTGAAAGAATGCACAAGGAATTTCTTGGTTTGTATCCTTAAAAGAGTGGAAACACATAATTATATACGACAAAAAAATGACATCATGGAAATTCGAGCAAAGAAATCATGTATCATGAGAGCGATATAAAGGGAAACAACGCACGTAGTCACTGCATGTACATACTCTAATACTCTAAATATATTGTAATGCTTAGGAGTGAGTAAATAAAATGATGCAAGGAAATCTTTCGTCGGGGATGTGATCTGTCATATTTCATGAGTATTATAGACGCCATGACCTCTCTCTTGATTTCTTCGGAATCTAAGGTTGTATAATGTGAACGCCGTCGATTCATTTGCCTCAGCGGATGACCAAAACGTTATTTTGCGTGTGGACGTGATTTTATTGAAAAAATAAAAACACATGTCACCCCAGATTTCACCTCGACAATCAGGTCGTGTGTTGGCGCGGTGAGTTCGTTTGCCCCAGAGCCGATCCATCACTCGTATCGCCCCGCCGCGTCTACCCTCAACAACCCGTGCAGCCTCCCCGCTAGTCCCGCGGTGACAGCCCGTGACGTGACTGATGGCGCATCGCAGAAATATACGTGGAGGGCGATTGTCTTTTTAGTCTTTATACGCTTCTTTAGGATCAAAGTTGAACAACATAATAATACATTAAGAAAATAAAGACTGAGATGCCGGGATTTTTCATTTTTAAAGAAAACATGGGAACGATCGGCGACGAATGATATTAACAAAACATATTTATACCATAGTGTTGCCTACTGTCTATATACCATGCAGGGAGCTGATATTGTTGGTACCTCAATCATGGTCAGACGGATTCTTGCCACAAGCAAGGTCCAGATTATTCAGTCCCCTATACCATGTACAATCAAACCTGTCGTAGCGGCCACCTGTCCATAGCAGCCAACCTGCCTATATTGTCCATCAAAATTCATATCGTGCAGAGAAAAAAAAATGTTATTGATATAATAGAACCTGTCTTTTAGAGGTCACCTCTTATTATGATTGTGATGTGGCTTCTTTTTTCTTTTCCCTTATAGGCCCGGGGGGGGGGGGGGTCTGTCCTCATAGAAAGGGGGGGGGGTATCATGCGTGACCAAGTACTTGCCAAAAGCACCCTAAACGAGTATTTGCATGGTGCAAAAAATACACCCTAAGTAAGTATGATTATCGGTAATTTGATACCCTAAGCAAGTAATCAATTTTTTGTAAACCCCTAAGCAAGTCATAACTATATTTGATACCCTAAGCAATAAATCTTTTTTTTGTAAACCCCTATTAAAAGCAAGTGATAACTATTTTTGATACCCTAAGCAAGTACGCTGAGTTTTTGAGACCCTAAACGAGTAATTCATCAGCCTAAAAAAGATACCCTTTTTCCTGATTTTGGGTGATTTTGAGACCCTATTCGAGATACTCGAGTATCTCGCCTGATCGTAAAAAACCACCCTAATTGCTCGTTTTCTTGGTCACGCATGATACCCCCCTTTCAATGAGGACAGACCCCCCCCCCCCCCCCCCCCAGGGCTTATAGGTGATCATCATAGGTTTTATAGACCAGAGAGGTGGGAGGACCTCTCTGCATATATAGACCTAGTTTATGATCCGAATTTTTAAAAGATGGCTCACATCAAATCCGTCACCATTTTATTCCTAATTTGTGTCCGTTGTTAGCCCCGAGCTGCTCTCCTCTTCATCCTTGTAAAATAACATTGTATTCTTTGTACTGTATACCGTATATGGGTGAATTAAAACGACGGATTATGATAACTATGAACATGATCACCACCAACGTCAGACTTTGGGTTTCTAGTCTACCCCCGGTCATGCCGGTTAAACCTATTTATTTACCGTTTATAAAAAGCATGGACCCTCGTGAATAAATGCCTCTTCAAATGATGGACAGATATTTTTTATAACGGATAAATCATAACGCAACATAATGATAATTATAAACATGATCATCATCGTTAATATCAATCTTTTGGGTTTCTATCCCCACCCAGTTAAAAACCTTTGATTTTTTTTAAAAGTTGGACTCTTAATGATTACTGCTTCTTCACATGATGGACAGTCGAGGACAGAGACGCTTTTCCCAGCCGTTTATCGCAGATTTCGATCACGGAAAATGCCATCGCGCATTAGAACACTTCTGTGGAAAATGTTTGAAGATGCCTGCAATGACCTTGACCAGATAAATGCCTTCTTTACTCGAGGGACGTTGGTCAATTAAGAGAAACACCTGGGGCTGGTGGAGCAAGGGGTCACCCAAGACTGGACAAAGATGGGGCCAGAATTGTGCAAAGATGAGGCAAAGAGGGGGTCAAAGAAAAAGGTAGCTTACACCCCAAAAAAAATCGAGAAAATATATAATTATTTCTTCAGGATTTTCTTCATTGTTTTAATTCTCAAAATAAAACATTACCTATATATAAAGGTGTTTCGGTTACGTAAATGTAACGCAATCTAACTGCAATTTCAGGTGATATATGTTATCGTTTTCATATACATATTCCATGTTTTTTATCTTGCTTTTTTGAAATTCTTACATTGTAAACTGACTTGTTTTAGTCTTCAGACTTTTTATTCAGTGATTGTGAAATAAACCAAAATTGAATTGAATTGAATTGATTTGAATTGAATTCGTTCGAATGCCCTGCGCACGGCTGTAATAGTGTGCACAAACTAGTCTTGTAACTTTACGAAGTTTGGACCGTCCTCTACGTCACCGCGCAATCTTTAAAACTGATGCAGCTCGTATGAAAATGATATTAATTGCCGCCCTCTACATCGCCACGCTTGACAACCTTTAAAACTGATGCAGCTTGTATGAAAATGATATTAATTGGTCCCAAGTCGCTGCCAATCATGATGGGATACCTGCACTAGAGCTTGACCCCCTAGTGTAAGTGGTATTCAGGCATCGCCGTTCTCAGCTGGAAAACACTCATTTTGCTTCCTCAAGTTTAAAGGGATGGTACCGTTTTTATCAAACTGAATTTCAGTAACCAAAACCTGCACCATAACATTACAAACTATACAAACTAATTTTGTATAACTCCACTATGCTCGAAAGGTATACTAAATTACAAACAACTAAGTCAAATGCCGCATGGTATCATTCAAAAAGAGCCGTTAAAACACAAAAACGCATTGGTTTCAACCATTTTTATGACAGTATTTTAAATTATTTTCAACGGCTGGTTCAAAATTATCTAATTATTGTGGGCCCCAAAATGCACAATGAATAATTACAATTGGTTATATTTATGGATATTTCAGCCGTCTCTGAACCGATTTTGATCAAACAAAGTTGAATCTGTCATTAAAATTGTGTGCTCTTCCAAATTGTACACTAAGTTTTTCATTACCTCACAAAAAAATTATTTCTTGAAGCGCAGTCTATACCAAAACTGAACTACCCCTTTAATAAATTTGCTGTAAACTCCTTCTTGTCATCCGGTTCCGTGACTGACACACAATTTAATCATTATTTTGTTCTTGACCTTTTGTACATGTCCGTATCGGCATGCACCTCATTAGAGTGACCTGTTCATCAATTTAGTGGGCGTACATGAGGGATGTAGACAAGGGAACACCCACCCCCATTTTAATTCACTTTTCGAACAGACCAGTAGCTCCCACATGCCACCCCAAATTTGAATAAATAAGGTAGCACGCTAATACATCAGCCCCCCCCCCCCCCCCCTCCCTCCCCCACCCATCACGATAATCCAAGATTGAACATCTTGGTTGTCATCCATATTGTTTGACCCTAGCAACGCCATGCCACTGTATCAAGAGAACTTTAACCCGTCAAGTGCCAGGGATGCGTTGCTGGTGCTGTATATCCATATGGCCGCGTTGATGGCTTGGAGCGGATACAAGTTAAAGTATATGAGTCGTTGAATCTATAGATGGCGGTTAAAAAACTCACTGGAAGTCACTGGATGTCGATATTTTAATTAAAGAGTGTGTATCGTTGAATCCACTGGGTATCGTTATCATTAAAGAGTGTATGTCGTTGAATCCAGAGGGCGGTTACAAAAAACTCAATGGGTGGCGCCATATCTTCGTGAACTGTACTGTTGGGTTGTGAGTGAACGCAACACTAAAGCAAATCTCTAGATTGTGTAGACCCCTAATAAGCGCGTTGCGTACCGCGAGGGTAAACATGGTGCATCACTGTACAATCTTTGAAAGCCCGCCCTCTGATATATAACGACACAATGCCTTTAACATACCTGAGTTTGGTTCACTCGCACATTTTGTTCTTGAACTCCCATCACACATAACCGCATTGTCACATCATTTTGACTGACAGGTTCGCGACCCGTGTAACCACAGAAAATGGTTTATTTTATTTCCATATTTTCTTTCTCTCTTTTATTTTGAAAAACAAAAAAGGAGAACAAATTAATGACACGGAAATTCTTGCGATGATGAAGAGGGAAGAGGGGGAAGATGAGTGTCGATTATTCAATTATATAGACCCTCAATCGGTGGGGGGGGGGGGGGGGGCGCAAGGGGGCACGGCCCCTCCCAATAATTTGCCCATAACAACTAAAAACATAAGGGACAGATATTAGTAAAAATAAAGAAATACATAAGGTTTATCCCCCCCCCCCCCCCCACCCCTCCCAAATTCAGCCCGACCTGGCAACGCCACTGCCCTGCAAGAAACCCTATTTCAAAAGAGGAAAAGTTTGGACCCGGTGAAGACGGTGGTGAAGACAGTCATGAACAATTTTATGACTTTATTTGCACAAAAAATAATAAAGAAGAGTGGGAAATGTATAACAAATGTTCTTTTGTTTTGGAGTAGAAAGCAGAAGACAAGGAATGCTCTTCAAGAAGAAGGACCCTCAAAATAATCTTCCTTATTTTTTAAATATTCACAAAGAAGAGGAGAAGTGACACGAAAATTGTGTTGATGAGGAGCGAGGAACGAGGACAGACAGGGAGAGGTTCTGGAGGAATTGACCCCTAGACATCAGGCTTGTTTGTCGAGTGTCACTTCCGTTATCAACACGTCGAATCTGGCCATGATGGTGGAATGCCGACAAGTTTTACCTCTATAATAGATCTTCCCTCTTCATTGGCGTGCGCTAAGGGGCAAGGGGGGTATTTGCTGCACCCCTATGTATGTGGGAATCCTTGCCCTTGGTTCAAGCTATGTTTGTCAACAACAAAAACGAATAGATAAAAGCATAACATAAGTTGTACTTGGTTTTTAAAAAATTCTCTCATGCATAGAGTCGTTGCCCCCCTGGCCTCCTGTGTAGTTTGTCCCGCTTCACCACTGGCATGACCATGATGACTGATTTGTTTTGTTCTGTTTCTCTCTCCCCATTCCGCTCAACACCCGCCCCCCCCCCCCGCCCCCCCCCCCCCCCCCTCGCAAGAACACGAATCGCCTAACACTCTCAGATGACATTTAGTAATGAGGTCAAGAGATCACGCTCCAACGAGAAAGTTTAGCCATCCCTCTTCAAGTTCAGTCTTTACCCCTTAAAACGTGTTGTCACCCGCTCATCATCTTTGCCATTCTTATACAGTATAGTATTTACCACGCCTACATTTCCTGACCCCAGCCAAAGCAACCATGTCCCATATCATGAGTTTTACATAAAATATGTTTTTCTTCGCTATATTTTAGGAATTATAATAAAATGCATGTCATGGATTTGATTACATTTGGAAATAACGCATTTAGGTTCATTCAAGTAAACAAAAATACTTAATAGCGTGCTGTAAAGCCACATAACAGTATTGGGTAAGTTCCCACGCACACAAATGTGAAAGAATTTATCATAACTTTTCTGTTAATGTAAAGATTTGGACAAAAACTGCTTTGAAATGGACTATTTGGGCAATAAAATATTCGAACAAAATTATTACCATAGATTAAATTAGAAACGCATTATACGCTGCATGCAAAATCTATGTATGCGTACGTATGCACGGCTTACGGGCTTGTCGACTGTATATAGTTACCAAAACCCAACCCGGCGGAGAGGGGCGAACGGGCGGTAAATAAAGGCCTACTCTCAGTGGCGTGCTGGCGGTGTGCAGAGAAGTTTCAACTTATATTTCTGCATATGATACTTAGGTTCAGATTTTACTACACAGGCCCTTTTTAATACTATTTCAACAATATTGATCAATTAGTTTGGCCAATATAGATGCTTTCGGAAACTTTCCCAATACTGTTTTTGGCTTTAAAAGAGACCACCAGGCAAAGAACAACACATAACTATATGTTTTGGTACCGTTGTGTGATAATAAATATATGCTCAACACTTTGCAAAGGGTTGTGTAATTCATAAACAATACAATTGATTACCACCATTTACGGAACCAACACGACCTCATGGTTCCGTATGCGCAAAACGTCTGAAGAGTGCGCCATCGTTTGGAGACAATAGAATCACCGACGATGTGTTCGCCCTAGATAAACATTTTAAAAAAGTAGTCTTCGTATGCAGACCCATGAACGCATGCTTAAGTACGGTGATGCATTTTCCAATCTTTTTTCTGGAAACATATTTTTCTGAACTAGTTGTTGGAATGGACTACTAAAGACGTTACCTGTCATTTATAAGAATATTATTTTTGGGTGGTGGTACCCTTTAAGTTAGATTTGTTAAATCTCACCACACCATCTTCTTCTTGACCATCAAGGGCGCCACAGAAAGCATCCCATCGTTTTGTCTATATACACGGGTCCACATATGCCCTGCATAATAATAGGGGAAGGGGAATATGAGCCTTTATGAAATCATCGACAGAGATATCATTTGCGGATGATACATGTTCCGCCTCAGCGGCGCGCGATGGTATGTGGAAGCTGCTGCATGCATGCTGCTGATTGGTATCTTGTGCTCGATTGCGATATCGATTTGAAATATAAGTTCTACCGACCTCCTTCTTTTCGGTATTATTTCACAATCGTAATTAATTAACTAGGTTAATTGACCCAACTAAAAACAAGATGCTCATCCGTCTGATTAATAAAGAGGGTACCATTATCACACTGAATATCCATACTATATACACATGCCCACGAGTTCTGTTCGTTGAAAAAAATGACTTCCGTTTAACATAGTCTAGATGCATGGCGTTTTTATTGGACCTTCCCGTCAATTTCTATTTTGATGGTCCTACCACAAAAACGGCTCTACCACAAAAATTACGACGTTTCAGCGGGTATCCGCCTGTAGATCGAGGGTATTCCACCACCACTCTAAATATCCGCACTATACACATGCCCACGAGTTCTGTGCCCCGTTTCATAGAATACTTGCAATTGTTGTAAGTGTCCAATTATTGTAACTACCATGGCAACAGCTAAAATGTTCCATGCTGATTGGCTGTTGACCTAATGGTTACAATAAGTGGACACTTACAACAATTGCAAGTGTTAAATGAAACGGGGCACTATAGTTGTCGATAAACATTATGCAGTTGTTACTGTTAGAATGTGGGGGCTAATCGGTCCTACCACAAACAAGACGTTTATCTTTCTGTACCATCTTTGGTTTGTAGATCCGTATTACTCGTGCTCCCAAGTTCTGTTTATTTGTCGACAAACTGATTTCCGTATAATTATGCAGTAGACTATGGTCTAGTTAATGTACATGGTGATTGTTTTGCTAATGTCCTACCACAAAAACGGCCCCACCCACAAACAAGACGTTTCAGTGGTGTATGCTCTATAGATGCACACCGATTATTTGTCTAGATGTAAACTCTATAAATAATTTATGAATTATACATTATACTGTGCTATGGGCACCGTGTTTTGTACTATAACACCATAGATAATTTCAAAAATAACATGCGTTCTTGCGGATTGTATTTTGACGATATGATGGTGAAGTGTCGATGATTACGCATTTTCAAGGAGAATTCACAATAATTATTGATCAAGAGTAAACAAACAAAAAAAGCTGTAGACATTCTACCTTCACGTCCGGATCGATATCAAATATTACCATCGTCACCATCGTAACCACTTCGTCATAATCAAACTAGCGTCTTCCATCTAAATCGATTACTCAAGATAAAAGTCATACAAATAATGATTATGAATATGTCAAGTATAGCGAAGTGTGGACATTTCGACGATATCATCGACAACATAATTCGTAACTGATATATCAAACATCACCATCGCTACAATATTTCTATATCATCACGATCTTCAACCTTTTTATTCTTCATTTAGACTGAACAAGCACAATTATTATAGCGTAAACGTAAGGTGAGGAAATTATGAATATAGAATTTCAAATTAAATGAAATGAAGAAATATCACGACCAATATCAAACACATTTTAAATGGCATCATAATGGAGTAGCTAACAAGGGCCAACAAAGTGTGATGGGGGAGGGGGAGGGGGAGGGGTAGCGGTAGGGATTCCAATGCGTGATGGGGCAGTGTGCCGAAAGAGAATGGGGGTTACATACATCTTTCTTCACGTTCGTTTGAGGGAGGGTGTATAGTTAGAGGGACAAAAGAAAGGCGCTAAATCCACTTTTCAACTTTGGAGAAAAACAGGTTTCTTTGTATATAGCCTACACATGCTTATGGGAATATGAAAATGGAACGTTCCATATTTCGATTTGTATTGTGTAATTTGTCCTGAAATTTGAATTCATAGATATCTAGGTATCAATGTACTGATATCTTTAACTCAATTTGTTTATGGAAAATCGATTTAGCGCCCTTTTATAACTAAGCTCTTCAAAATAGTAACAGCCCCCTTTCTCCCTATTATGATTCTATTGCCGTTGTCTTCGACCTACAACCCATTTTCCCTTTATTATTTTTTTTACAAATCTAGATTGATGATTGTATCTCAGGTTATTTCTGTAAATTCGTAGGATCCACACCGTTTATCCACCCCCTTTGCCCTCCTTTTCCATCTCAAAAGCTTTGCTGAAGCTCATTATACCCACCATCTGATCTCCCCACATCCGGACGGACGAAACCCTTTCATCAACGAACAGGCACCTTGTTTTGTTTTTCTCTCTCTCTCTTCGAGAGAAATCGCAAACATTTGTTCTTCCATCGGTCATGATCATACCATGGCAACCTTGGTCTGATCTCGACCCTATGGCGGCGATTCTCATATTTGCTCTTTCATTTTCATGAATAATATTATTAGCGTCCGAATGATTTAACAGTTATACTCTTCCTCTCTTTGTATTTTCATTTTACTTGACGGCCGAGTAGATTTTTCCCGCCAACACTCGTCTCCCAAGACAGCGCGCGTTGGGGGTAATTAATCTAAAAGGGATTAGAAACACACACAAACACTGTCAAACAAATCGTTTTCATTACTGACGAATCGATGTATATAGGCTCTGTATATTACAATGACAAATAGCTCCCATCTCTGTAATTTTGCTATTTTTATTCACCATCGATTTAGCTCTATGCAAGCGTCTCCAATATGTCAAACAAAAATGTCGTCTCTCCCTCGAATAAAGCTGAACTCACACATTACTTATCCCTCGGATTCCCTTTCTTCGAGAGAGAGAACAAAATAGTCTTTCGTCTTTGTGTTTAATCTTTCTTTCCACACAACCCATGTCAAACAGTGCGTTTGTTTGACCGGGCACTACGGACGCGAACCGATGTTTGTAGAACCGTCAGATGCATTTATCATACACACGTTTTCCATACATGTGCAAGCAAACAAACGCGGCAGCCACACCTTTATCGTCTCTATTGGATCTTGGGTCGCCAGAGCAGAATGCATGGCATTAAAAGGAGGGAAAAGAAATTCTTCATACGGTGAAGAAGATAAAGAAAGAGAATGGAGTTTAAAGTAGGACACAAATTGACGGAGAGGGGGGAAATACAGAAGGGTGGAAGAACGAAAAACGAAAAGAACGCAAAAGATAAACATAAGGGAAAAGATCAAAAGAGATAAATCAAATAATTATAATAGGAGATTACAAAAAAGACAATAACTTGGTGGACGATTGAAATCTGCATTATACAAAAAAAGAACAGACATAAAACAAAACGAAAAGGAGAAATGAAAATGCAATTACGTGAAGAAGAATGTCAAATAATAAAAAAACGGATGAGACAAGAACTTATTCAAATCGACCGAAATCATTTGGAAATGTCACTATTGTGACTTGCTATTTTCCACTTACTATAAGTAGGAGCATGTTTTGTCCCCCTTTCAAAGTCCTTCGTAATACCGCGTGAATTTCCTCATCTCTGGAAAGGGTAACATTAAGTTGTCATTTTGACATTAAGCACACATACCGTATTTGTTAACGTATACCTTTTTCTTTTGCCTTCTTGTACTCATTTGCTAATTAAATGTCATCCAACATACCAGATAATGTATTATGATGTTTTCTGAAGCGCCCTCTTCACCACAAAAAAAAAAACATTTCCTTTAAATATTAACAAAATGAGCTTTTACTTGTATATGTGAAAGAAAAAATGCCGGCACAAAACAAAGTATAATGTATGTCTGGTATACTATCCGCCTTTTACAAATCGTCTGAACAGTTTCCAGTAGACGGATGAGGATGAATGTAACACACACACAAATATTCAGATCGAACGGCCCTGTAATTTGGATTCTACGAATGAAAAACGAATGCGCCCCTCCACCAAACTATGTATCGGTCAATAAAGGAGTTTAACTAATTAAGCATAATATTACAACAATATTTTATTCTTGTAAAGGTATTGTGAAGCCGACATTTGTAAAGGTATGTCACGGAAAAGGTCTCGAAAATGAAGAATATACAATTACATGTAGTCAGTTTTAGCGAGTTTTGGTTATTTTGTTTAGTATTCGCTTACGCCGTTGTTCGATCACAATCTGTGCGCGGGTCACGTAGTGGTCACGCACAGCAACGTGGTACTCCGTGGAATGCGCCGTGAGCGAAATTTCGCACCGGGTGAATACTCGTATAATGCACAATTAAACGCGCTGTGTCGTTTTATTATTTGGAGGTCTATAACTCCACGAAAAAGAGATTTCAAGCCCTAATTTTTTCAGGCATGCTGTTAAATGACACTTTCTTTCATATAAGACAATAACCTCGCAACTTTTGAAATTTGGCTTGCAAAAGGCGGACAGTCCCTTTAAATAATTATTCTGTTTCATATTACGTTGAAACTTAAACAAAAATGAAAACGGATGACGGGTAGGGCAATGTGCCCGCAATGTGTCATGTTTACTTTTGTGAAAGTATTCAAAGTAGGAAAAGGAAAAGTCTTCAAGGACCTTGTCAACTCTAAACATACCCCGTTGTATTTTTATATGACACCAGCCTCTAGGTCATGTGACATGAGATGAAATCATGTGACCTGACTTGAGGTAACGTGACCTCTCATCTTCACCTGGGGGCATCACAGCGTCATATATTTTTTCAACAGATAAATACACAATTAAGTGATTGTTGCCATACATCAGTAAATGACAGACATATTATGATGCGTCTAAGCATAGGTCTATGGTCTAAGGACACTTGTCTTGTCTATAATCCAGAAACAGCATTTGTGTTTCAGGCTACTAATAATACTGTTCGTTCAAAATTAGAGCCAAAGCAAGTTTCAAAACGCTTTCACAAATCTTCCTTAGAACTCTAGTGGTTCTCTCATACGGGTCTCATACCTTGTTGTGTTCGTATTACCAATGGAAACATGGAACATTTCTTTAATTATTAGAATTTCCCTTTCGATAAAACGATATTTACGATTGAGGTGTTTAGATTTGTAATTATCCACTGGAAAGTTATAACTCTGTACAAAGTCAGTGGAATGAGTTAGCGAATATCACTTTGTATTTTCGCTCATTACTTAGCCATATAATGTCCGTTTAACGTGAAATTGTCACACATTACTTAGTGGACATATCAAATCACAACAATACACATTCTTATCCACTATTCATCACTTTTTGCACATGTCAAAAAGTTACTAATCTAATGTAGATTCCTGATAACCGATAGACAGAAAGCCAAATTTGAAGGATCAATTATCCACCTTCAACATTTAGGGAAAATTGATTTAGCGTGTTTTTTGTTTATTCTGCACCCCAGATATGTAGATAGATGCGCTCTTTGAAAGTTGGAATGCCACGGACACAGAAATGATCAATACCTCGAAGGAAAACTCGGCCATCACACATAGAAAGGGGTCAATAAACTGGTTTTCAGTGCGTGAATAACTGAGAGTAAAAGGAATGAGATGGTGTGTATATAATGGGATAAAGTAAAGATTATAACGTATACCTTCGCGGTAAAACCTTTATTTTGCCCCACGACGAAAATGTTTATCTACCCCAATTCTCTCTTCTCTAAATAGGGATTGTTGAAAGGCTGAAATACAAATACTGGGGCACGGGAACAATGGTCGAGCATCGTGTTATTTCATTTTGTTTAATTGGCATCAATCACTATGATTTTGAACTTGAATTTGAACTTGCGTTTTTGTCCCAAAGGCACAGTTTCCCAACCGTATAATTATAATGTCGCTGTTATATGAAACACAATTCCACAACTCTATGCGGTATAACGCTAACATTAAAAACGGTACTGTCTTATCCGATTAAAGCTACATGACAGTTTTGGGCAACACCTCAAACGAAATGAAAACAAAAAAATATTCCCTTATATGCCCAGATTTATTCGTTTTTTTTTTTTATTAAAAAGATGCTTACACTTTTTTTTAAAATGTTAAAAGAGGTTTTTTAATAGTTGCTGATGATCTCTCTATTTAATCATTATTTCAACCAAACATCACATGCATAATTATTGTGTATGAAAAATGGTTGAAACCAATGTTTTTTAGAAAGCGCCCTCTTGTGTTTTTAAGGGCTCTTTTTAAAATTTGTCTATACCTTTCGAGCATGGTGGAGTTATAACTATTAGTTTGTAATGTTATTGTGCAGGTTATGAGAACTAAAGCTCAGCTTTACCAAAACTGTACTACCCCTTTACATTATACGATCTCAACCATATTAATCGATTGGGACAATATACATGCTTTTAATTGACTTCCGTAACCATTCCAAAGTCGCAAAATAACTTTAATTTGCACTTTTGCCACTTTGGCAGTTTATCAATATTGTGTTAAAGGTATGGTGACAAGAAAACTGCCTCAAAATTGGGTTTTACTGTATCTAAGGTAGATTTTCATGAAGATTACTAATACAAACATATTTTCCTCGTGGGAAAACCCGGTAAAATAAAAAAATCAACTTGTAAATTCACTTTCGGAACCCCCGTAAAAAACTGAGTCCCTTGCGAAAAAAAATGACGTCATCTTTGTGACGTCACCTGCAGGCAATCGCAGTTTAGCTCGGTCATAGACGTACACGCTGAGTGCAATACTCACGTTGACACAGAGATTATTTCCATTTGTTTCAATATTTGCAAACATTTGTTCAGGTTTATATCATGGACGATATACACTCAGATGTGTAGCTGCATCCTGCTACAATTCATTTCTTAGCAATTCTTAAGCATTTTCAGTAAAACCTCAATTTACAAGCAAAAACGAGTTTGTTTTACAAGCAAGTCATAGGCTCTGCATGTAAACAATGCACATTCCTCCGCGTTGCGGTCTGCATGTGATGTCATGAATCGGGTGACACGTGCGCACATTCCCGCTCTGCTATAAATGACTTTTTTTAGGAGCATGGAACGCCGATGCGAAATAAAGCAAACAAGTTGCATGAAATTTACCTTTTTTCCCAACTTAAGGATTTCTTTGAAAAAAAGAGTGTGGTATATCAATAAAGGCACATATATAAAGCTATAAACCTGAATCAAAGCCGGGATTTCCCCCCTCCTTTAACATGATGTGTTTTGCTAAAATATACGAGACCCTTTTTTTAATAATGTCTACCAACATCATTGCTTCTCAAATGGCAACCGTCTAACACTTACTTATACATTTCTTACAAGCATGTTGAATTAGAGGCATCAGCCCTGCTCCAATTAACAAGATAAAACTGAACTAGATCTCATGAGAGAACTACTTTTTTGTAACCCCAAAATTGATAACAATTTGTATAAAGATTATGAATGCTATATTGATTTCGAAGAGTAATGTTTGTAGCCATTATGCGTAACTGTGTCATCTACAATACTATTGTTGACATTTTTTTCGGGGAATGAAGGGGATGTAACGGAAATAAATTCGACCCCCTTTTAACAATTGTTGGAAATGCTGTTTTATCGTATGAGATGGACTGCATTGTGCCAGGCAGCTGGTAGACTTATAGTACCTCAATGCTCAATGGTTGTAGATTAGTAACTTAATGGTTACAGACTGGTACCTCAACGGTTTTAGACTGGTACCCCAATGGTTGTAGACTCGTGCCTCAATGGTTGTAGACTGGTACCCCAATGGTTGTAGACTGGTATCCCTAATTGTTGTAGATTAGTACCTCAATGGTTGTAGACTGATACCCCAATGGTTGTAGCTAACTGATACTTCAATGGTTGTAGAATGGTACCTCAATTGTTGTACACTGGTACCCCAATGGTTGTAGACTGGTACCCCAATGGTTGTAGAATGGTACCCCAATGGTTGTAGACTGATACCCCAATGGTTGTAGACTGTTACCCTAATTGTTGTAGACTGGTATCCCTAATTGTTGTAGACTAGTACCTCAATGGTTGTAGACTGATACCACAATGGTTGTAGATTGACACTTCAATGGTTGTAGAATGGCACCTCAATTGTTATAGACTGATACCCAAATGGT